>JAAGNO010021787.1:29885-56306 GCA_033439905.1 Ceryle rudis
CCTTTCCTTTCCTTTCCTTTCCTTTCCTTTCCTTTCCTTTCCTTTCCTTTTCCTTTTCCTTTCCTTTCCCTTTTCCTGCCTGTTTCAAATGCCTCTGCACTGGCATTTATTTGCTGTCCACTTCCATATATACTTGCTCATCCTGTGCTTAGTTCAGTGGGCTCACAGTCATGCAGTTCGCCTGCACGGAAGCAAGACAACGATACTGCACAGAAGTAATTTTCAAATTAATGATCTCTCCAAAAGAAGAGAGAATTAGACCGATCCTATCCCTCATTTGAAAAAACTGTTTTTTCTATTTTCTCAAAAAATTGCACATACTTGTACTCACAAGACTACATTAAGTTTCTAGGTCACTAGGTCACCTCCCGATTATGAGGAATGGCACATTTAAATGACATTCTCTGCTCTCTTCAGGAAACAACCCATTCAAATATGCAGCTCTTGACCCACTCTAGTACTTTTAAACTTATTGTTTAAGAAAAAGAAAGAAAGAAGAGTGGAGAAAAGTTGACAATATACTTCAAAGTTTCCACTATATTTGTGGGTAAGTAAAGTCAAAAAAGCATTAATACATGTGGTCAGAGAGATGAAAACTTATTGGGAACAACATTCCTAAACTAAGCAAAAAAAGACTCAAACAGGTGCTCTGTATGAGGGGCCAAAATGCAAACTTTCTGCAAATTTATTACAAATGGTAGCTTTGACTTCTAAACATGCACCTAGAATTGTCCTTACGGCTGTAACTAACTCCAGCACAGAGGCCTTCAACAAGGTACAGCATTGGGAAAGGTCCTGGACTGTGTCTGGTACTATTTCATTCCAGCCGAAGATTGCTCCATGTATATCAACTCTCCCTCAGAAGATACTAACTCTCCATAGGTACTAACTGACCAAATCTGAAAATCCTACTGTGTTCCATAACTCAAAGCCCTGCACTTTACCAGTGGGAAAAGTGATATACAGTGCTGCCAAGGGCCTTCTCAGCCTCCTTCCACAAATCTGTGACTGTAAGGTACAACCCCTTTGTCTGCCGAGGAATTTAACTCCTATATGAGACCATATCTCCAGGTACTTCACGACAGGATGTGAACTGCCCACCTCATACAAGGAGGACCACTTCTTCACACCACATTAGTGAAGGTCATTAACTCACATAGACATTCTATCATGACCGCCACAATTACAGTAAAGTTTGCTGATGCTGCAACTTCCAGAACGGTTGCCCCCAGAGGAATTTCTGCAGGTGGTCTATCTCCTACGCAAGGCATTCAGGAAGATGATTTTTTAAAATGTCTATACAAAATGATGTTCGTAATTTCAAAACTGCCCCAATTACACATGTTTGGAAAGACACAATCAGGGGCTATGGTTAAAAAAATTACACTACTAAAAAGTTATCTTCCTCTCAACTACTTTATCAAGTTGGTTAATACCTTGCGCTGTTCGTGAAATGATCCCCCATTAACATTTCAATTTATTATTGCTGTTCCATTAATGAGACCACAAAAAATGGAAATGAGGCCTATAAATATGCTAAGAGTTAAAGTCAGGAATCGTAACAGTGTGCACACTTTATGAGTGATGTTTCAGTACTGCTAGCATTCAAAACAGCAAAGGAGGATGGCTCTGCAGCATGAGCATCTGGCTTAACAAACAAAACCCCCAATAGCCCAAATAAAAAAACCACTGTAATTCCTGAAACTATACGTTAAAGTATCAGCAGAGTCAACTCAGTCTTAACCCTTGCTGCAGCAAACAGGTGGACTCCATGCAGTTCACCATTAAATTGTCTTTGGAGAGGGCCTTCTGCAGTGAAGGTCACTTCACAAAGTAAATTCTGTAGGAGGATGTCCTTCCTTAAAAAAAACATCTCTCCATGCTAATGTCTACTTACTGCCACCACACCCAGTGCTGGGGGGAATCGATTCTCTTGATAGTATCTCAGGTCCTTCAGGAAAAGGGCAGGCTATAAACAGAGAACACCAGTTTGGCAACCACATTAAGATTCATTTGAGAATGTTTATTGCCAGGTAGCCTTCTAGATCCATCAGGCTCCACAGTTCCTCTGCTGATCTTTTCTCCAACAGTGAATATCCTCCATGGGTCAAGAAACATCCTTATGCAAATGGCATTACTGCAACTTGCATTTTCAATTATTGATATTCCACTTCTCAACTTACAAACTTTTTCAGAAAAGGAGGAAAGCAGCAGCTTGTTCCCCTGGGAACAAAACCACAAAATGCAGTACCTTGCTGAGCTATTAAAGGAACAGTCCCTTCAGCACAGGGATGTCTTATCATGCTAGCAACATTTTTTTTCCTGCATTTTATTCCTCTCTAGTGATTAAAAATGATCCATCCTACCCCACTTTCTATGTATAGCTGATGGCACCAGGCTTATGCTAAATGAAATGTGTAGCCACACTTCCACTAGCATTATCATCTTGGAAGGAACAAACTTATAATTATTACATTGATTTTATAATTTATTTTCCAGGAAGCTCAGATTTCATGACAGGGACTGGCTTTGCACTGAGGTCCCACTACGTCAGCAAGAACACTGCAGCCCATGGTTCTTTTAAGCATTAACAGAAGAAATTATCTAAATTAGCCAGTTTGCCGTGGCAGTAATAGTAGGTTTGAAAAAACCCCAGACACCTTCAGTAAAAGGAAATAAAATGAAAACATAAAAAGCAAACCAGAGCACAGGCTATTTCAATAAATCTAGTTATTTGATAAGCAGACTGCTACTGTCAGCCTTTTATCATCTGTGAAAATGCATGATAGATCTCTGTTTGCTTACAATTTCAAACCTTCCCCTTCTGATCAACATTAGCATTTTGCTTCAGTGCCTCTAACAACATGGATTGCTAGCAACCAGCCCAGGCTCCACCTTTTAGGAAGGGTCTAAGCACTGACAACCCAGGCATGGCTCAGTGGTACAATCCTATGGCACACAGAATGGGTGGTGCAAGGCTATTAAAATGTTCTTTCTCTTCTGAGTTTGCCTAAAGGGGAGAAAAACGTCCCCTGATGAGAGTGTACGTATGTAAAGCTGTAATAAACATTTGATTTTAGCTTCTCTGAAAGAGAACTAGTTTGTGCATTCTGCACTGCCAGTTCCTACTGCAGCTGCTCAAGAGAGGTGGCTTTGGAGGGTTATTAATTCCCATATTAATGGTCAGCCTCCTGATCATTACTGAAATATAGGCTCCCGAGTGTGTTTCAGTCTTACTTTCCCACATCTCTTTCAATTCTTCCATTATAAGCAGATAAAGTCATTACTTGGCTGAAAAGGACCTCAATCCATCACAGGCTCACAATACTTTAGCTTTATGATTCAACTACACACTTTTCCTTCTGTGTATAAAAAGCTTGTCAAAACAAAACAAAACAAAACCAGAAAGAAAGAAAGAAAATAATTAAAAATATACAGCAAGTTCCAGGGAAAGGACTGAAATGGCTACTGCCTGTGCATTGTTTGTGCTAAACCAGTTAGCAGCCACAGGAGGGAAAGACTCAGATATGATTTTTAAACTAGGCTAGTGAAAAACTATCCATCAGAGCTGATCTGAAAGGATTATTTCTCTGCTGCACTTTTGAGAGGGCAATGTCGCCAGATGTCATGAATCTAAAAGCACTTTATGCAAAACAAAAGGCTTCATATGAAATCATGAGTACCTTACATACTGTGCAGTCTCTTTCTTGTCCCTTTGCTAAGGTTTAGATACTAAGCTTAGAGGTACTACTGGAACAACCCCCAGAAACTCTCCATGAAGTTTTAACTCTGATTGAACTGGAGCAAAGCAGAAGTTACTCCATCAGAATCTGCTCTTCAGCATTGAAGTTAAGCTCATTTACGCTAAGTATCTAACTCTGCTATCTACAGATTGAAAGATGCTAACAAAAGGCTATTTTTATATGCTTTACTAAATATAAAACATGTGATTGAAACATAGGCAGAGATTCATCACACCCTACTTTATTCACCTGAAAGCTGGGCTAGGCTAGGCAGCGAGGCGCTTGGTATGTCAGCAGGAGGAGATCAGCACTCCCGAAGGTCAGCTCTTGTCACCTGTGGGAACAGGAACTGCTCCTGAGTCACCCTCTGGAGATGCTCATGTCCTTTCTCCACTACACAACAAACCTGGATCATGATGGATAGTCTCAATCAGTTGTAAAAAAATAATCTGATAGTTACACAAAATCCTGACGCTCCTCCTTTTCTCCTCCACTGTATTTATGCCAGCATGAACCTACTGACTTTTGCAAGGTTATTCAAACTCAAATCCACCTAGTCATAATACCCACTCCAAAGTAATGTTCACCTGAACCAAAAGCTGTTGAGGGCACTGAATTCAATCAGCCCAAGCTCTTCAGAGAAGGTGCCCAAAAGGCAAGAGACTCACAGATCATCCTCTACATAAGTCCTTTCATTTTTTTCATTCAGGTTTTGTCTCAACAATAAACTCTCACAAGAAGTTTGTTCTGACACAAGACAACTCTACCACAAAACAACCGAGAAATATAAATCACTGTAGCAGCCCCTCACTACCCCAGATGGGGAGCAAAAGTAGATATTGTTACACTTCACTGCATCACTTCCAGTGAAATTTGCTGAAGTTTTTTAGAGTTAATAAGGTGTCTGCTTCTCTTTCAGTCTTCAGCAGTGTCAAGTCTGTATACAGAGAGACTTATGGAAACAGTATCTGATCTAAAGCTAAAAGCAAAAGAGCTTATTTCCCCTTATCTGGTGAAGAATCCAGTAAGCCTCTTGGGCACGTAGTTGAAACCACAGTAAGGACAGTGAAACCCTTTCTGCAATTGAAGGATCAGAAAGAAAGCAAGAAACAAGAGGAAAATGAGTATACTTGAGGAGAGCTTTAATCAAAGGTGATGCATGGTATAGGTCCCACAGCAGACACTCCAGTGCTCACTAGAGGGAGATAGCTGGGACAGAGAATAGACTGGGACTGTTCCTTTTCCTCACGCAACTGAGGCTGCGTTTCCACCTTTGGGGACCTTTCCCTTTCCCTGCAAAATGGTGATAAATCCTTATTAATAAAATTTAGTGATGAGAGATAAGCCTTATTAGTCATAGGAGGCCACATCCTCTGTGTCTTGAGACAGGCAACACCCCAGGGAAATCAGTGTGGGATTTCCCAGCCAAAGGGTTAGAAGACAGAGCCCAAAGCGGTCGGACAAAGCCTGTATAAGGAAGAAGAGATGACCAAGTTCTGTGACCTCCTCGTATCTCCAGAGTGGTGCAAGTAATTCCCAAGTTTATTGCTGCAAAGCTAAGCTGAGATATATTGCTCCTTTACAAACATAGACATTTAATCAGAGGACATCAAGACAAGTTTGCCCTTTATAACTAAAAAAGGCATCCCACAAAATAAACAAAATCCCTTTTTCTTTCATCACATCCAAACACATTGCTTCCACCAGGAGCCAGCCTCTGCAGCAGCTATCATTTTGCTCCAATCTGGTAAATGTCCTCTTCTCCCTTCCCCTTCCTCTCCCCTTTCCTACCTGGGGAATTCAGCTGCTTGCAGAAAAACTTGAAAAGAGAAAAAAGGAATAAAAAAGTTGGCTTGCATGGCCCAGAAATAAGAGCTGAAAAAAAGTGAAACCATACGCTTTGCCCCTGGTGGCTCTGGGACTTGGAGCAAAACCAAGGCCAAGAAAACAGAATATTGCTCTTTGTTAGCCATAAATAAATAAATAAAGGGCTACACACTCTTGCCCTTTGGGATATGCTTTCTAAGGAGGAAGAAATTCCCCATGGAGTTTATTATGTGTGGACGGGAAGTGTGCCTCCTAGGGAAAAGCAGTGGGGGCAGTTTTTCCCTTGGTGATTTCTTTCCCGCCTTTCCATCACTCCTTTATTCTTTTTGCAAGTCTCCCTCCCCTCCCTTCTGCAATAAGTGAAGCCACACAATGGAACATGCAGGTAATTCAACCACTCCAAACTACACAGCATCTCTCTTCCTATATAAACGATCAGTGTGTGGCCTGGGTTTCATTTGCAACTGTAAATGAAACAGGCCTACAACTGTGTTCATAATCCTCCTTAATTGAATTTCTGTGACAAAACCCAGACAAAATTATTACCCTCGATTTACCAGTTTGTGCGAAGTAGCCAAGGGTTCCTGGGAAGCTTTAAAACAAATGCAGGACAAAACTGGATACCACAAAGCGGCTATTTGGTGTTGGTACCATTTGTTTGAATAGGGAGAGGTTTCCCTGGAGGAACAATGTCATTTTAATATGAGGGACAGCCTAGAAATTCAACAAAGGCCAAAAAAAAAAAAAAGAACTAAAGAATTCAAATTTCAAATAAAAAGACTTAAATAAGCAGCAGAAGAGCCTGAATGTAAACCAGCACATTCTCCTCACACTACAGCTACTGGAAGGAGGTGTTGGGCTGTCCTGGCTTTTTTGAAAGGGCAGCATCATTCACAGCTTGGTGTGGCTAACTGAGAGAGTTTCACAATTCCAGGAGAAACTGAAGCAACTGTTTGGTTTGTGTTGAAGTTCACACCCCATTGAAAGGGGTATGTCCTTTAAAGCTTTCCATGTGATCATTTCCTTCAACTAGATCACCAGTTATATGGTAAATATGCAGAGCATTAGTAATGATGTCAGGTTGCTGGTAAAATATCTAGACTTATTTTTAAAATGTGAGAACCCCTGCTAAATGGAGGCGGGGATGCAAAAAGGACACTGCCCTGGAGGGCACTCCCACTGCTTCCAGAAGAAGAGAATTAAAGCATTTTCCTATTACCAATATTTAGTATTTGTTATTCTTTCAGACGATACAGATGTTCTCTTGAAGGATTGGGCAAAGCTGATGTGAACAGAGATGTCTGTTTGCAACAGCTAATTTTGTGTGCTGTACGCCATGTACTTGGACAGCCACCCTATTTTACACCAAAGTACCATGTTTTAGTCATCTCCGTATCAGCTGGTAACTAAAGCAATCTACTGAAGTTATTAGGGATGAAATCAGACTCTTTATGCTTCAGTTTACAGAAAGCTGATCAGAGCAGGGAAAACCAGGTCATCCCAAGGCGATGCCTGCCTGGGTTTCCACCCCACATGCTCACAGAAGTTAACCTCCTTTGCAATTTAAGCAGAAGGCAAGGCTACGAGGGAATGGGGAAGGCTGAGGTAATGGAAAGAGAAATCCTGTAGTTCCTCAGCGTGCGCCCATATCCTGTGTGTCACCGAGCACTCTCACAGGCAGAGAGTCAATTTAGGGGTAGAGGAGGCTGGTGGGGCCTCATATTAAAAACTCCCTCCAATTTAATTATGCAGAATGTAAGTAAAATATCACTAGAGGTGATTAAATGAGCAATACTGTTCAGAGACAGGCAGAGACCAGACCTCATTTCCACAGACCTCCACGTCACTGTGGGACAGTGTGTCCCCGTCCCCTTCCTCACTGGCAAGACAAAACTGGCGTAAGGAGGGACCTCAGAAGAGTTTCCAGGAGACATTTCTTCTCCCAGAGACACATGGAGTAACAACCAGGTGCTACTGCATTCCTCAACCTCTCTGCTGTGCCAAATGTTTCAGTGGTTGCATTAACACCTGGTTTTGAGAGATTGCTCATTAGCCCTTGGGTCCTGTGCCACTTTAAGTAACCCTTTACGAACACTTTTTTATAGCTTGTGTGCTCTGTCTTTCCTCAGGCCACAAGTTAAAAGCACCAAACAACACCAGGGGTAAAGGAAGACAGAAATAAACAGATGGATACGCACATGCTTACAACCCCCCACATACACACACACGATCGGGGCCAGAGATCAATGACTTCAGGAAAAGGCAAGAGGGGATAAATTCATCACAGTGCTTCGTCACTGGTGGCAAAGAGAAGAAAAAGAAACATTTAAAACAGTGATAAAATGTTTCAAGAAAAAGCAATATATTTTTATGTACTTGCAAAATCCATTGGCAATGACTTTTCTAGTTAATTGGTTTCATCTTATTAAACTAAAAACCTATTTGTAAAATCCAGACATATTCAAGCATAAGTCCAATTTCTTCACTAAAAGCCAACCCGCCATTTCAAAGAAGAAAATTAAGCAACACAAACCAGTTTCCATTAGTCTGAAAGCAGAGCACTTCGTATGGGGAAGAAAAATGGAATAGAGTGCTTGACTTTTTTAAAATGCACTTCAGAAAAATCATGTTACTCATTTACCCCAAAACATGCAGCTCCCTTCTTCCCTGGCCCTGTGAAAACAGATTTTGGCCCAGTTATGCAGTGATTTATAAATCAGCCTTCTGCTATCTTTCCCTGCACTTGTCATGTTCAACTTCTTCTTTCTTATTAGACCACTCTTCTCATTAATTAGTCCTTCTGTCTCACTTGCCAAAGAACTGCCAATGGGCCCTTCATTTTATAGAAGAATAGACCCAGCTTTACCAATGGGAAAGGGCCTTTAATGTACCATGGACACAGCACAGTGAAGCATGGTAATTTGCCCGTGTTAATGATGCTACTTCACAATGATCACAAAACCAAAAATCTTTAATAGCTAAATGACACCCAGCCCTTCTGCAGCCTGTTGAATTCAAAACCTCAATGTCTTTTAAGAGATGAGCTAAAAGTGGCTGCAATGTTCCTTTTTTTTTCCAAATTCCTAATTTCTGTGGAATCACTAGAATGGGTGATTTGGTGCTGGAAGCAGAACAGAAAAAATAATTCAGGTCTTTCAAAACATTTTAGCAGCATAAAAGCAAGGGATATTCGGGGGGAGGGGGTAAACCATGAACATATAAACATAAACATTTTTGGACCTACTATACACTTGCATGATTCTCAAACCGCCCAGTTATTTTGCTCTGTAGGAGGGATTTTGTGCAAAATACCACTGAAAAGTGGGACTAAAGCATAATTACTTATTTTCTCCTTTTTAGGTGAAAGAGGAAGTCAGTATTGTGGGAAGGACAGAGGCAGTCTGCATGTGCCGCTGCTTATTTCTGAGGATGCTCCAATTCCACAAAGCACTGAGCTCCTGGGTGCTAAATCAAGCCCGAGAAATGCTTTCAGCCTCAGTTCTCATCAGAAACTTTTCACTTCTTACAGCTGGGTTCCCTAGGCTGCCTAGAGAGACAAAACTCCGATTGCTTTGGCCAGTCAAAGTCTGGCTGCTCTAAAAAGTCATTCTCAAATACAGCACATTAAGCTACTCAGTGGAAGAAATTCTGCTCTCACATTTGGCCAAACACAACAGGCAAAATGGCACTGAGTTTGATGACATTATTTGGTGTGCACCAGAAGGAACCAGGGATCATAAGCAATCATGTGGTGCATGCTTGGTAATCCTTTGGCACTTGTTGAAAGGTTGGAGAACAGACTTAAACATAGGTTTATGAAAAAAAGATGAATCAATATTTACAATATTGCTCATACAAGAAAAGGCTTCTATGATATTTTCCAAGGACGGGGGAGGGATTTGTCAGCTAGTAGAGTTTTCTAGATTTGTAGCCATCTGATCAGCTCACTTCACATATTCCTTGTTCAAAACTTTCTGGTACAGCTGTGCAAAACAGGAGCGGGACTTGAGTTCAAGAGGACTGCAGGAAGCCAGAAGTGATGCGAAATTAGGACCAAGCCATTTCAATGCAACACTTGTGCAGGCGTTCTTCAGTTCATGGTGTTCAACAATTAACAAACCCTGAGGTGAATCTCTATTGCAATTAACTGATAGCTTTTACTGTAGAGTGCCTGGGGTGGATTTTTTAAAGATTATTAGCTCTAGAGTTCGTCAGTTGATTGTCTTACTGTCTTATGAAATTATGTGCTTACCACAGGAAAAGTTTGTCAACCCAGGTTGAATATAAGCACCTGAAGCCTCTCTAAATACCTGTTTACTCAATCTGGAGTAGCACTCATGAGAATACTAAAGTCTTCAAGATAAATGCCACACAACGCATATTAAAAATTCCCCCCAAATGTTGTTTTCTTAAGCCTTTTGCAATTAATGTACCTACTTCAATTAAAAAACATGTTCTAAAAGTCCCCCAAGATGCATGTTTCAACTCAACATCTGATTTGCAGAAAATGTGGCTATGGCACTAGCAACAGGGTTCTGTGAGGGACATAAGCAAATCGACGTTTTGATGTCTTTTAAAGACCAAATGATTTACTGTAATATTACCATTTTCCAAATGGATAATTTTGATACCTTTCATCTTGAGTTCTGCAGACCTTGCCAAGTTGAGACCACAATACTTATCAGCAATTTATCATAAAACCATAGCTGACTCTTCAGAGGCCTGATATTTCAGACCTGCCCATGCAATCTCCCTCTGAAGTCAAGGAGCCAAGGAAAGATTACCAGATGTGACCCAGCACAAATTCTTCTCCAGTGGGGATTTCAATCTCCCTCCCAGGCCTTGCTCAAAGCTGCTTGGCAGTGTGAAAAAGCCATGGTGCCTTCCAGAGGCTGAGAGCAAAATAAATTTCATCCTTGGGGCAAAATTCACTTTTGCAGCAGAACTGGCAGAGATGCTCTTCTGGACACCGCATGTCTCAGACGACCCAAGGCACGAAACCAAAAGAGCTCTCACTGCTAGTCATTAACAGCCATCCCCTCGTCCTGCCAAGCCAGCGCAGTACCACCCCCTCCTTTGGGGCAGCAGAAGCAGTGGAAACAAACACAGAGACAGGGACAGAGCAGGTACACAGGCCACAGACACCTTTTACTGAGGCCAGGTTGATCCCTGTGCTGCAAAGCCTTGAGCCATTCCATAAGCACATCAAGAGTGGCCTGATGCCGTGGCTACTCTCTCCTCTGCCCTTGACTAAAGTAACAGCAATGCAACAAAGGCATGAGAACAGAAAGGTTGGAGGATCACACGTAGAACAGAATTTCAACTTGTGGTGTCTCTTGATAACAAACTGCTACTGTGAACACTCTTTCTCATGTATAGTGTTGATAACACCACTTAGTGTTGTGGAGTTGACAAAAGGTACTTGTCATAGCAACTTAAGTAACATTCATGATTTTCCCTCTAGTTTTTGCAAGATGAGTGCATAGGTGTAATCATAAGACTCATGAAACCTAAATTCATGTATCTCTTTTGCTTGCTATATGCCAGGCAGATATAGCCACCAGAGTGTGCAGCTATTACGAAGAAACCACAGCTCCCATCACCCTTTTTTGTTCTTCACCTTCCTTTAACCATGCATTTTCCTTAGGCTCTTTCTCTTTTGATCTCCTTGAGAAAAATGGCATCCTTTACTGATTAAATTACAAATTCCAATGGTGGATGACTGAGTTATACAATAACACCTGACAAAAGCCATCAGCTACAACTGAAATAAAGGGGAAAATTAGCACTCTTTTTATTACAAAAGGTTTGAATGTTGAGTAGGTGACTGAGTTAAATGCAGATTGAGCAGATCTGAGAGAACTGATTAGGAAAAACAATGAAGAAGAGCAACCAAAATAAACAGCTCTCTAATTCACCTTATAAAAAGATGGGAAAAGTTGAGGAAGAGAAGGAAATTTTATTTTTCAAGCATTCAAAACCAGGGATTGCACAAAAGCTTGCCTCTGCAAGAAGACTCCTCAGATAGCCAACTCTGACTCGAAGTTACCAAAAGCCAGTAAATACATGACCAGGTCAGCGGCCCCTTGGGTTCATTTATTCAGCTTCCGGTAGGCCTTTTTAATTAGTGGTATCACAGGCAAAATAAGATTCTTGGCCTTTGTTCTGTGCCTGGGAACCAACTGCATGCCAGCTTTTGGTAATGTATCATTGCATTTTATTCACTGCTCATCTAGGCTAATGAGGTAGTTGTATTTTTGTCTGCTTGTGGCATTTCCTGCAATACTGACAGATGTCTTGGGCTTTCCTCCTGCAGATTAAGCAACCATTATTGAGCTCTTAAATGAAACAAGAAGCTGGTAAAGCAAAGTCTCTGAAATGGCACGATCCACTTCAGAACCGCATCATCTTCCAGTCACTTCCTTGCAAGACTGTTGTACGGTAGAGTCTAGCAAAGATTAATTCTAGCAAAGCTCTGAAAGAGTGTAAACACAGCTGTTAAAGAAGGGTTGCAAACGTATTATTTACTTACAGCCTCTGCATTACTGAAGTGTCATATTCGAAGTCTCGTTCCAAGGAAAATCCTTAACAACCTGTGGAAACATCAGAAAAAGTCTTCAGTGGATATTTCTAACTACAAGTTCTATCAGATAAGGAAGAGAATTTAATGTCAAATTTTGACATTATTTTGGAAACAAAATGTAAAGAACATATTATTTACGTTTAACCACAAAGCAGTGTAAAAGTTTTCCTTAATGCTCATCTGAAGGTTGCTTCAAAACTTGCTTCAGCTGAAATCATTTTCTTCATATTTGCTTTCTGCAAAAATCCTAGCCTACAGATTTGCTAGTGGCAAATGTTTACAGAAACAAAAAATATTTTAACACATTCAGTCTAATTTAGAAATCGTGCAGCCCTGCCTGAACTTTTCACAATCCCAAATGCTTCATTCTCACAGAGAAGAAAAGGAATTGCTCTTGTCCCAGTTTCCAAGTGGGAGATTTGCACCAGTAAGAAACGTAGGCTGTGAACACACATCTTATTCCTCACTGCAGTGCCCTGCTTGGGGACATTCCTGTCCTCACAACCCATCAACCTGACTCATCTTTCACCCCTGCCCGAGTTCAATGTACTCTCCATTCTCTCAGACAACTACTCACAAATGCAGTCAGATACGGGTTAGTAAAGACCTATTTAAACTGTTCAAGTCAATCCAGGAGCTGCAGCCAGATGAAGACAAGTGAACGGAGGCCTACATGATCTACCCCAGGTCTCCCAGCAAGCCTGGCAGGGCGGACAGCTAGCGTGCCAGCTGTGAGCCCATATACACCCTCTATGAAACACAAAGGGTCCTGATCCCAAAGCAAAGCACAGAATGAACAAATATGCTCAAGAAACCCGCACTTCAAATATCATTGTCATTATTTTCACCCTTCTGTCTTATCCAAAACTCCCAATTCCCCCACAAGCTGATGAAGGTCAAGAGGCAAAAATTGTAACAACTTACAACAAATGCTAGATTATTTTCTAATAATTTGTCCTTAGGTTACATATTATGGCAGCACCCCAAAATCCACCTTATACCTGAACTCTTTGTGCTGAGCACAATGCGACATTGGCCATAGTAGTCCCTGCTCCCCAGAGCTTACTAACAAGAAATCAAGGAGCTAAGAGTGTAGGCAAGGAAAAGACAAGAGACGGCAAGAATCAGAGGACACTGCTGCACAATGGCTCGTGAGCACAAATCCCACTCAGTCAGCAAGAAATGATTCACTGTGAAGAGATTCTGACCCTGCTACCTATTATGCTCAACATACGGTCTCACTGAAATCATTTAGCTAGTTATTTACATGGCTTCCATTGGAGCAATGTCTGAGCATTCACAAACCAGATGGGGTTTTCCTCACGGCACTCCTGAGAAGCAGCACATACTGTTAACTCTGCATCGTAGGGAAGGAATAGAGATACCAAAAAAGACAACATGTTCTTTCCAGGGAAACTAAAATCTGGTCTGCCAAACCCCTGCATCATGCCAGAGGGCTCCCACTGGTTAAGGTGCCACACTCAGGGATGAGCCATCAGACTTTAGCCAGAGGCAGACCTCTCACCACTCTGGTAATTCTTCCTTGAACAATGCCTTCTAAATACTTTGAATCTGGAAGAGAAAAAGGAAAAGGAAAGGAAACCGGAAGGGAGAGAGAGAAAAAGGAAAAATAAAATAAAAAAAAAAAAAAAAGTAAAGGAAACATCACAATCAATGTTGCAACATCTGCAAAAAGGCAAACTTCAGCAGCAGAGGAACCGGTCACCTGATTCATTGAGAGCACTGAAGCAATTGTTTTCCACAAGAAGCTTCATTCATTATTTCCATAACCCTGAAAATGCTCTAAAGTCCTTTCTTTCAAGATTTTAAGACTAACAAGCACAGGCTCACATTTCCTTCCATCTCCTACCAGTCTTCCCTTGTGGAAGAAATCATAGGGAAGGGATGAAGATGTGAAGATCTCTGCAGCTCTTCTGTCATGGCTGAATCCTGAAGGTGAGAAACCCAAGGGAACCCAGGGGTGACAGAGAATCTGACATAAAGAATGAGCCTTTGCTGGCAGTTGACTCATGTTCTTTAAAATGATAACAGTGGAACTGCTTTTTTGGTGATATCCCAGGAGACAGTTCAAAGCCCAGCATACCAGGTTATAAGAAAGATAAATCTGTTAGCTCAAACCTCCAGGACTAGTAGTCTTTTCCAAAAAGTAAGCCATTGGTCAGCACAAACTCTTGTATTTGATCACCAGAAGGATTTCTGGTTTGCAACTTGCCTAACCAAACATAATAGCTCCCTTATGGCCGGACAATAGAGGATTCTCTGAACTCACCCTTTGATCTGCAGTAAACCAAGCCTTTTCCTAAAATTACTTCTCAGATGTTTCAATTCCCTCTCAGGTTACAGCAAGAAACCTTTCCTATCTTTCCATTAAAGATGCAGATAGACAGATGGGATAATTTTCATCTTTCAGGACTCTGGAAGATCATTTCACATTAATTTTGACAAGAACAGGACACTCAGATCTCCTGTTGAGGTAGGAGAATAAACTGTCCATCCCGAGGCAAGGAAACTGTGGGACTAGTGCAATAGCTGGCTCACAAACTTTGTGGAGCAGGAGAAAGCAGGGAACTCTGCTCTCCACAAGGCTACGCTGCCATTTTTCTAGGCCTACCAGCTGAGGTCTTCTAAGTAGGATCTGCTGGCAGGAGCATGACTGTCACCTTGTCTCTGACTGCTCCCCAGCCCTGGGCAAACCACACCGCCTTTCTCTGACCATGAACAAGGAGAGTATAAAATGGTCACAACCATTTCTGAGAAATCTTCATCACTTTGCAGATAAAAAGCCTGGTGACTGCTGTAGCACAGCTGCAGCTCTACCAGAACTACCACGGGATCTGAAAGTCATCTTTAATCATGGGTTTTACCCTCTCTTCATCGTCATTCTAAAGCAGGAGGCATTACTGCCCTTTTGAAAACTATAAAAAACCCATCACAGTGGATGGACCTCACCCAAGGTCCCTTGGGACACACACATCTGCACTGTTAACTGATCTCAAACTGCCACCAGCTCTACTGCCCTTCCCTTTAGCCCATCCTAATTCTCTGTATTTCATAATGATTCAAAGCTCTATTTAAAGCCCCTACAGCTATGGGTGTGTGCAAAGAATTAAGGCTGAGCCAAAAAGCTTTAGCAGCTCTGGTTGGGCTTCTTTTTGGTAATACTGAAACACAGAGCTGTGGGGTTTTAACCTGACATGGAAGAAAAGGTGGCATGTGCCATCCAAGTTATGATGTAAACCCCCAAGAAGATAGAGTAACAATGCCCATGTCTTCTGCTTCCCAATTAACTTGTCTCCTAAACAGCCCATTGGTAGCCACTCAGCCTAGCACAGCTTTCCCAAGCCTGCTGCTTGCTTACACAGGAAGAGCTGCCATGAAATAGCAAAAGATCTAGAAGATCAGCTACTCACATCTCTTGCAGTCTCCCAGTGTAAAGCAAGTGGCCAGGCACTGAAATGAAGGGCAGCCAGGATAACTGACAAGGTTCAGAGGCACACAGCTACGGTTTACTACTCAAACGATGCTAAGCTCTTTAGGCTTTATTATTACAGATGGTATTGCTTGCCCTAGATCTGATGACCAAAACGAGGTTGCTTTCCATAATCCTTCAGAGGCTGCTTATAATCAGAGAACTTCACCTCTGGACACATGACACTAATAGATAACAACGGTTCAATGTTTTAACCTTAACAGGCACTTGCTTGGCTTATCATAGACAAAAAATAGGGTCAGGAACTGTGGCCAGGAGCCTTAAGTTAGAAGAGCCTCAGTCTGGGGTCATCTGGACCACCCTGGCCTTTATATCACTGTGCACATAGCTGACACATAACAGCAACCTATAGGCCATAAGGGGGCTATACTGTTCCTACCCCTATGCACCCCACAGGCACCAGTCACCTCTGCCTCCTAGACCCCATTGATGTCATTATGTCTATTAAGAAACAGCAACAAGCAGTAATATGATTGCTGTAAAAATACTTTTGAAGAAATCAACCCCTAAACCACAGAGGAAACAAAATCTGCTTCTATATGAGCCTTTCCACTGGTCTTCAGGCACCTGAGGGATGTCCTTTATAACACGAGATAGGAGCAGACTTGTTCAGTTTGCCTATCAGTATGGTTCCTTAGATAACAAAGGACAGCCCAAAGGCAGGTCTTGGCATCCCATTCCTTTCTTCTAAACTCTTTCACAAAAAGTTAGAGCTGACTTTGACATGAACATGATGAGAAATGGGGAGCTATCCGTGCCATTCTGGGGTACATGCCAAACCCTGTATTAACACCCTAACCCCGATAAAAACAAAACAAAGCCAAAAAAAACCCCACCAATCCTCTTGTTTGCTACTGATTAGGCAGCCGAATTAAAACTGATGAAGTGATTGGATAGGATCCAAAGCTGTTTATCTGCACATAAATCACAGACATGCTTTGCTCAGCCGGTATGGATTTACTGAGCTAGGGGAAAGACCTCTTATTCAGAATGATGATTATTACAGCAATTAAAATATCAATGAAGCCAGCATTGGGGTAGAAAGCTGTTAGGGGCTCCTGGAGAAATCATTCTATTAAAGATGAATTCAAACAAATTTGTAATTAAAAAAAAAAAAAAGAAAGAAAAAAAAGGAATTTTTTAATGGAAAGTTGATTTGTTTCTTCTGGTTAAGTGTATGACATTAGAAAAGTCAAATTCTAAAGGAGGAAAGAAACACGCAAATTAACTGGCTGGACATGCCAAAGGAGATTAAAAAGGAAGGCTTATACATATTTTATGATTGCGAGGGGATAAAAAAAAATTGAGAGAGATGTACTGTCAAACCAGACACAGTGTTAATAGCTAAAGTATATGGCAATAAGAACTGCTGTTCCCACAGCTATTAATGTAAACCGAAAATTGGGAGCAGGCTGCAGCAAAAGAAAATAAATCACACTTTTTTTTTTTTTATATTTGAAAAGAAAATATGTGTAAAATAAATCCCTACCCCCAGTATTTACTCTCTGCATCCCAAACCCCCAACAGCAAGACTAGAACTGTCATTTCACCAAGCTACAACTTCCAGGCAAGTGAGACAAGTTCCAGTTTCTTCCTATTAATCATGGCTAATTTATTTATGCATTTTTTCTACTTATCAGAATCATTGGCCTGGAGATCATCTCCCCCTTCCCCTTTGAGTCCTGAGAAACTATTTAACATGGGAAGTTGCTAAGGGGGGCAAAGAGAGGAGAGTGTCATGTAGCCAAGTTACGCATCCCAGCTGGAATCTGGGATGATGTCTTGCAGTTCTAACTCTTTCGGCCAAGTTTCGTACAGGAAGCATGAACGCGCCAAGGGTGCAGTGAAATACACTGGAGCCAATAAATAGCACTTGACTCCATTAACACACTCATGTTACAGATCCCATCACAAAACCTTTAGTCACCTTGCAACGTGTTTCCCCATGAGGCGGCCAATGACTTGCACTAGGGAGAGGTCCAGGAGCCAAGAGGATCCCCTGATGAAGCCTTGCAGATGCATATGTGGGATGTGTGAATGCAGAGCACTTCCAGAAGAGAAGCAAACACTGCTCACATGTAAACTCATATGGAAATACTGGCTACAGAAAGTCATCATGTCACCAGTGAGGTAAAGGGCAAATTGCTGTGAGGCACATCACCAGCCCCAGGAAGACAACCCGTTTTTGGCACTCCAAGCCTGGGGTGGGTGAGGGAGAACCAGAGAGGAGCAGGAATCCCCCACCAGTTCATGCAGTTTCCACCCATACACAACAACCTGTTGCAGCTGTGTCACAGAACAGGAATTTGTCACCAGGTGACTGTCAAAAGGGAATCTTTCTAAGACCCTGGATTTATCTTCAGTGTTGTCTCATTTATCTTTTTTTTTTCTCCAGTTACCCACAGCACAAATGCATTGCGAATCCTCTCCTGCTCAGCATGCCTCATGCACCAGTTGCCCCCTAGTCTCACAAGAACAAGAACATGGGGTGGCTTCAAGTTAAATTAAATCCCTTTAGAGTTAAAAGTTTCTAAAATTCTTAGATTAAAACTTTGCAATGCGTGCATTAAAAATCTGACAGTTACTTTAAAAAGCTATTAGTAGCAAGAATAATTGTACCCAGCATAGAAGTACCTCCATTTTTGTGCGGGAGTAAGAGATAACTTTTGAGAAATGGAGTTGACAAATTACTTGGCATATTTGTCAACTACTTTGGAGCCATCAAGATGAAAAGCTTTATACAAATGTTGTATGATCTTCTAATGTATATATAAAAAACACTTCTACTGGACTGTTGATAAAAGCCTGAGCTACAAAGGAAGTTGAGAAAAGGCAAGCTGCTAGACAAATCAGTTCAATCTCTGCCTTTCAAACAATATAAAGCAGTATAACTTTCAGGAGCAACACCTCATCTGCTTTTTTTCCAGACTGCCTATCAGGAATCAAGCAGTAAGTAAACATTTGAAGAGTGTTCCTCTGAGAGCAAAGGTTTAGATTTGAGTCACAGGATCTATTGAAAAGAAAAATTGCTTCTGTGCATTGGGACAGTGCCTTCCCTTCTGAAAACTTTATAAAAAGAATAAATGGAGATAATCTTTTTACAAGGTATAGCCCATATGGAAATTCATTACTGCTTCCCTTTAAAAAAAGTCAAGATAGTTCAGAAAGTGAGAATGGGGTCACTATTTAAAAAAAAAAAAAAAAAAAAAAGTATGGAGAACATTTCCCAATAACTATAGCCAGCAAAAGCATGATTAAAAAGCTTTATCATGCTCTAAAGTGAAGCTCCTGTTGATGATAACATGAGATAAACAAAAAGGGGGAAAGACATAATAAAGCCCTAAATGACTAAGAGTATTTAATGCAGAAGTGGGGGGATATATACCCAGAGATTGTTGATTAAATATTTTAAGGATCCATTCTTCTCCTAGTACAAAACAGTCAGTAGAGCAGCTTCAGCACTGCCGCTCCCAGCAGACTGCATTAGTGCTTGTGAGCCCCGCTCAATGACGGCTGTGGAGGCGCAGCTGAAAGGAATCATTGTTCCTGCTTTACAAAGCAAAACGGAACCTCCAGAGAAGGTGAGTGATTTGCAAAGGACTGTGAGGCAAGGGATTGTATGGCAAGGGATTGTATGGCAAGCCAGTGGCACTGCTGGGGGAAGGGAGGAATCCCACCTTATGGGCTGGTGCCTCCCAAATGCTAGGCCCCATAGCCTGTGATATTTTCACTGGTAACACAGTGGAGTTAGCCACTATTTTCATTCTCGCTTATTCTGCATATGGTTATAATTTAAGTCTGTCACCAGCAGCACATGTATATACATGGAAGGCCACAGAGCCAGGGCCCGGGGTACTGCTCAAAGACAACATTAAAGTCTAGATTCTGCTTTTAATAAGTGCACATCACTTATTAAACTAACTCTTTCCTTGAGTGGATTTACACTGGGGATGAAACTTTGATCCTAAAAGGCCTAAATTAAACCTATAGCTACTTGGAAATAATATTCTGTTGTAGTTGACATCATCCCCAATTCAGTCTGCTTACACAGTGTACGTGTGGCAGGCACCTGAGGACAGAGCATAATCCCACACCATATGTATGCTGTGATACCAGACAAAGCAACCTAAGTCCTGGAGCCAGACAGTGTCCTGGGTGGTCACACCAAGCCGCATACTTTAACACTGATTAATTTAGGTGATTGGATGAGCCAAAGGTTCAGAGGGAGCTTTAGTTTGTTACTTTATTTTTGTCTTTGGCTACTGCAAAAAAAGTTTTAAGGGATGGAGAATCTTTTAGCATATAGTCATGATTCTCATTAGCATTGAAAATACGAATATAAAAAGAGTTCAAAAGGAGACAGGAAATAATTGCAAATATGTTTAATCAAAGAAATTGACTATTCCTCCTCCAAAGAGCACAGTTGCTGCATGCCATTCTGGGAAAGGGAGATCAGAGACTAAAACCCATTGAGCAAAGTTCACTCTGCACTGTTTCTAAACCAGAACCAGAATGCAGTAAGAAGATCTGCTCAGGAAATTTCCAGCACAACTCTCTTATGACACTAAAGCTTGATTTGTCAACATCGACACATCCAGTCTTCTGCTTTTGCCAGGTCTATCAATAAAGAGGTGTGAGGCAACCAAGCTTGTCTTGTTGGTCTTTATCAGCACGCTGCACAGCTCCCCACCAGCTCATGCTGCAGGATGCCAGAGAAACAGCTACAGGGTCTATGATTTACAGCACTGACAACTCCAGGCCAGCAACACCAAGCTTGCAGCAGCCATGCCACAAACCAAAGTACTGGAAGTCCAAGCAGATCAAATAAGTAAGATCAATCAAGTAAGATCAAATTCACAGGGCTTCTAGAACCCCTGACAAGCAGTCAAACACCTCTCAGTAAGAGAACGTTCCTCTGCTCCTCTGTCTCTAGAGTGATGATGGTACACAAGGGACCTGCTTGAGCAAGCCTCCTGAGCATAAGGAGCACACAACCAGTCTTTTTTCTCTAGGGACAGTGGCACTCAGTCCCTTTGGCCATGTAGTTTTTTTCAGCAGCAGGATTAAGCCATATGATCCTGTTTTCCCTTGTCAGATGACCAAATGTATGCTTAGTATACCAACCTGCAAATGAAAAGCATATCTGGGATTTCTGGGCCTTACTGAGCACCTTTCTGAACACAGTTCTTTGCAAAAGGCACTACCTGAGCAATTCCTACAGCCTCCTTCACTCTTCTTTTTCAGAGGACTCCCAGACCGGGGGCTGCCTGCAGGACCAATACTGCCAACTCCCTAGGAACGACTACGTGTGGATCCATATCTCTTTGTCAGACAGTTCAAAGGGAAATTAATCAGCAGTGTGGGACCAGACTGGTTATACTGGAAAACTCTGTGTTGGGTCCACCATTCTACAAAATCAGAAAGAAACATATTTCTGTCAAAATAAAGAATTAGTTTTCTATAAGGAACTTCTTAAAACTGTCCTTCTGTTTTCCAGACAGAAGCTCCAACCTTTCCAAAGTGGAAAGTTTTTCTAGTTTCAGACAGCACAAACTGCACAACCTGTCCTGCTACAGTGGAAAGGCACAATTACACAGCTAAGCCCTTGAAATGCTATTTACGTAGTCCATGATATATTCTAGGGCCAAACTAATCCATTTCCATTCACCATTCCCCTGCCCATACCACATCACATCTACCTATACTGAGTGATTCTGAAGTAGAAGGTATTTGTGTAACAATGAACCCTGGCCGAACACATTATGGTGGGCTGACCCTGGCCATACCCAGGTCCCCACCAAAGCTGCTCTATCACTCCCCTTCTCAATTGCACAGGGGGAAGAAAATATCACAAAAGGCTCATGGGTCGAGATCAGGGCAGGAGAGCTTGCTCACCAATTGCCGTCATAGGCAAAACAGACTTGACTTGGGGAAATTTTAGTTTCATTGATTACCAATCAAATCAGAGTAGGGTAATGAAAAATAAAACTAAATCTTAAAATACCTTTCCCCTACCCCTCCCTTCTTCCTGGGCTAAACTTTACTCCCAATTTTCTCTACGTCCTCCTGCCCAGTTGCACATGTGGATGAGGAATGGGGATTACAGTCAGTTCGTCACACATTGTCTCTGCCACTCCTTCACCCTCAGAGGGACGAATCATCACACTCTTCACCTGCTCCAGTGTGGGGTCCCTCCCACAGGAACCAGTCTTCCACAAACTTCTCCAGTGTGAGTCCATCCCGTGGACTACAGTTCTTCATGAACTGCTTCAGCGTGGGTCCCTTCCATGGGGTGCAGTCCTTCGGGAACAGGCTGCTCCAGAGAGGATTCTCCCGAGGTTCACCGGTCCTGCCAGCAAACCTGCTCCAGTGTGGGTTCCTCTTTCCATGGGGCCACAGGTCCTGACAGGAGACTGCTCCTGTGCAGGCTTCCCACAGTGTCCCAGTCTCCTTTGGACATCCACCAGCTCCAGTGTGGGTTCCTTCATGGATTGCAGGTGGATGTCTGCTTCACCATTACCCTCTATGGGCTGCAAGGGGACAGCCTGCCTCACTGTGATCTTCACCATGGTCTGCAGGGGAATCTCTGCTCCAGAACCTGAAGCACCTTTTCCCCCTCCTTCTTCACTGGCCTTGGAGTCTGCACAGTTGTTTCTCTCACATATCTCACTCTTCTCTACAGATGTAATTGTGGCTGTGCAGCAACTTCTTCTCTCTCTTAACTATGTTATCTGGGAGGCACTACCACCACTACTGATGGGCTCAGCCTTGGACAGCAGTGAGTGCATCTTGGAATGAGCTAGCCCTGATTCCATCTGACATGGGGGAAGCTTCTACAAGCATCTCACAGAAGCCACCCCTCTAGCCTCCCCCTCTACCAAAACCTTGCCATGCAAACCCAGTACACACATCAATATTATTTTGGATTTGAACTGCTATAACTAGGGCCTGACTGTGACCTGCCTTTTCAGTTCTACTGTGCTTCCACCGCCCACTAAACAGCATCAGCAGAAGTTGCATCAGTTCCCCGCACTGCAGCAGGCACACATTTTTTGTATCCAAATGATTACAGAAACCCACCTACTTCACACACAGTCTGGTCCTTGTTCTCAACAGAGTCAAGGGAGAAAGTCCCATTGAGTCCAATGGCAGAGTTATGAAAGCTCTGGGCCATTTGGAAAACCCTTCATCTAACATCTGTCATTCTTTGCCTTGTCCCAAATCACAAATAGGCTGTGACAGCCTCAGAAGCAGAGGCCAAGACTTCCATCTCTCAATTTTGTGCCTTCACTACTTGACACATCCTCTCATCACTGGAGGAGGAGAAACAGAATGATCAGAGACCAAAACCACTCACACTGAGCAATCTGAAAACATCATGTTTCAGCACAATAGGAGACATCTGTCATTCCATCATTAACTCACCAGCCCAGAGGCCAAGTCCAAGACAAATGTCCCAGCAGAAGTCCAAGGTTGGAGTCCCAGAAGGTACACCCGTCAAGAATTAGTGATGTAAATGCTCCCTCTCAAAGGCAGTCCCACTGCAGTCTTCTCTGAACTCCTTGGACTCTGCAAACTTCCTTCTCTGGCATGCCTCTTTGGCCTTCTTCCTCCTATTTTTCTCATAAGTTTATTTGTGGATGATTTATCTAAAAAAAAAAAGAGACATTTTTTTCCTTCATTAAAGAAGAAGTGTGCCTGCATTTGGCTGTTACAATAATGATGTTATAATGTTCTTTTTAGAGTAAGGCTCTTTCTACTTCTGTCATGTCCTTCCTCCTTCCTGAGTTATGTGACTAAGATCTTGGGAAAATAGCTCACAGCCTTCATGGTAAGCATCGCCTCCCCTTCTCCCTTCTCACAATATTTTTTAAAACAACTTAAATGATCCCATGCCTGGTCTGAGCATCGAGTCTGATATAGTCATCATCTCCAAAGGCCTTACTTTTCATCCATCACAGACCAGGACACAGAATCCCTTTTCAGTGTAAATGTGACTCAGTTTAACTTTTCCAAAGACAATTTGTTTACTTTCTGGTAGAGACTGATGAGTAAATATTATTTGGTATGCTAGAATTTCATGAAGCCCAACTAAAATGAGGGCTCCAGGTCACTAGATGTAGCATAAACATATGGTAAAAAGTTTGTAATCATCCTCAAAACTACAGAGGCATCCTGCGAGGCAGCCAGGAAAGGAACTGAAGTCAATTTTCTCAGTCTCAGTGTAGTATTAAACTTAAGCCATCTTTACTCCATATCTCTGTTCTCAGAAAACACTTCATTTTCTGAGTTTCTGCCTAGCTAGCAAATATCTAAAGCTAGAAGTTATCCATCTCAGTATCAACTTGGTTAAAATTTTAATTGTAATAGGTTTCTTAAATCGTCTCCCCTTGTAATAATTTTTGCTGCAAATATACCTCCCGTTGTTGCATGGGCTCCACTCTGATCAAGCTACGCTGTTCTCTCCACATGTTTGGCACTGCATTTAAAAATCAAAGTGCCAAATTCCTCTGAGATGCAGCATATGCCTATCAAATACAGAGAGAAGCCAAACTTTGACCCTAAATAAGCTGATATATGAAAACATGACAGAGTTTCTTTGTGTAAAGGAAAAGAGAGATTACTTATAAAGCCTTTACTTAATTCTTTGTGGCTGTACTACAAAACAAGCAATTATAAATCTTCTTAGATTGTTCTAAACACTACAAGTAAACTTAACAAAATGAGCTACCCATGCCAACATCATAAATGCTTTTCCAAACAGAAATGTTAGGCACAGTTACTGCGTCACTTCAGGTCAGTTCAGTCCAGTAGTAATTACAAGAGTCAAAAATATACAAAGCAAAGACCAGACTCAGAGCAGAACCTGGCCTTTTTCACCTATAAAGAAAATAAAGTTCAAAGAAAACCCAAGAAAGAATGAATGAAATTTCAGAGATGTGATGAAATCCTCCAGCCTGCCCTATATGCAGAGCTAATAACAGCTCTTTTAGTGAGCTGAGGAGGAATGGCGTAAAGGATGGAGGATCTGCCAGACACTGACAGGCTGAGATAAAATGAAGAGAAACAGTCACAAAGACAGACTTGTTTTCCCTTGGTGATGAACTACTCCGTTCAACTACAGACCCAAAGGAGAGACAAGAATTAGTCCATGGTATCTAATAAAAAAAATAAGGTGACTGACACATGCTTAAAGAAGGGAAGATTGGAAATAAGTCCTTAGTTTAACAACACAGGAAAGAGATTTCTCATCCCACGAAGTTTCTCCCATTTTACATAGAGATAAAAATGAGACCTCCTGGCATCTGCACCCTAAGGAACAACACGATGGCCCAGCATAAAAGACTGAAGTTTAAATCTCCATGCTGCCTCATTTAACCAGATCCTCTAAAATTCTCAGCCAAAAGCCCAAGCCGCAAAGTTACTGGCTACTCAGAGAGCTGTATGTATTTGCATCTTAAACAGTCACCTGCAGTTACCATCACATTCGCAATCAGCTCTGCTTTCTAATAGCACACCACACCAGCCTGCCTAAGCTATACAAAATATCCCAACAAATTCTGACACATCTGTGCTTTCACCTTAACGATGCAGAGACTCTCCGCAAGAAGGCGTTTTAATGCTGATCACATGGCTTTCTGCAGCTCCACATACTTCCTTTGCTCAGTGCAAACACGCACATGCTTGTGGACATTAATAGGGACATCTAGGACCTTTATTCAGAGAAGTGAGGGCAAGAAGAAACAGATCATTTTTTCTGACCTCCTACTGACAACTCAACCTCCCCAGTTACAGGGATGAGTTCAGTAAGTGCTACATAATTAGTTGATGAACACTGGTAATGTGCTACACAGGTCCAAAAAATATTCCCAGAAAACACCCAAGGAGCATTACCTCTCCTAGGGCCCTGGAAGAACTCTACTAGTATGAATTTTATGGGTTATCATTCAACAACTTCAACAACTCATATGAGGGGTTGATTAAATTGGTGATTATCATTCCCTGACCCCAGCCAAAAAGACTGAGTTATTTTAGAAAAATGTCTTGCACTTACTTTTGATAATTCACATCATCCACTTACCTCAGCCTTTACAGCTTCGTTCTTTGACATTTACTGCCAGTGCAACTGCTGCCATTGCTTTCACTGATCACAAACACTTTAGTACTAATTTTCAGCTCATCTGCAAAGAGTAGAGAAGATCTGAGAGCAACTGGGATGACAAGCCCTCCAAGCACTTTACAGAAAGTTAGAAGCCAAACTGAGAATCTCACAAGTGGAGTAAGGAGCTAGCTGCTAAGGCAGCCTGTACATCCAGTGAGGGATGATGAAGAACCAAGAGATAAAACAGAATAGATTGCAAAAAGTTAATAATTTCTACTGAAAGAGGAAATGACGCCCACACCAGTGAAGATGGCTATTCCTGAAAGCATTTATCTGTTTGCACTAAGAAAAAAAACTTGACCAGAAACCAGGTTTCCATCTGAAACTTTCTAGCAGCTGGAAACTGATAATTTTCAATTTTTCCAAGGAAAATCTCAAAGCTTAAAGAAAGATTTCTTACAAAGCATTGTTTTTACAGGAATAAATTAATTTTCCAACCAGCTTCAGTACTGTGTCCAGTTTTGGGCACCACAGTACAAGAAGGACATTGAGGTGCTGGAGTGTGTCCAGAGAAGGGCAGCAAAGCTGGTGAGGGGTCTGGAAAGCATGCCTTATGAGGAGAGGCTGAGGGAACTGGGGTTGTTTAGTCTAGAGA
>JAAGNO010021787.1:56406-77509 GCA_033439905.1 Ceryle rudis
AGAAATTCTTCACTGAGAGAGTGGTTAGGCACTGGAACAGGCTGCCCAGGGAGGTAGTGGAGTCATCATCCCTGGAGATGTTTATAAAACAAGTAGACGTAGCACTTGAGGCTATGGTCTAATGGATAGAGATGTTAGGATGAAGGTTGGACTTGATGATCCCGGAGGTCCTTTCCAACCCTAATGATTCTATGATTCCAACATACGCATCCATAGTAGCATGTAACAACCAATGCTGGCATATAGGCTAACCTATTTTCCTCGGAAAAAGCAACCCTGCTTTATTTCTCTTTGGGACACCACCCATTTTTATCTCAGGTAATTATGGAATAAAATCTGCCATCTTCTCCACTTCCACTGCTACTGGCAGAGACTGGTGCCTTAAGATTTTTTTACTTTTCAGTGTACAGTTAGAGATCTAAGTGAGCTCTGCCCATCAGATTATTCCATTAACTTTCCAAATGACATGAGATCACAGTTTTACATTCACTTCCTGATCTTTATCAAGGTCCTGGAAAAACTGCATTAATTTTTGAGCAGCTCAAATCCTTATGAAAATCCTGTTGCTTAAGCACAGTAATCATCAGCTGTGTTGACAATATGAGCCATGCACTGAAGGCTATTATTTCATTTTCAGACATTGCAAAACCCACCAGTTGGTGATCAGTAGCTGTTAACTGGGATCCCTACAAAACCTCATTAATTAGGTACTTTGTGCTCATCAATACATTTAAAATAAAGCAAGAAATATCCATTGTAGGTCTGTTCCACAAAAAGAGAAACATTTTTGTTAATCACTTGTCTCCATCATATTAGAATCAATGACTTAAATATCAGTAGCAGTTCTATCACTAATTCCAGTAAGTTTACACTGGAAATATATTTGGTCCACTTTTACTCAGACCTAAGGTTCTGGCAATATGCATTCATAGTCTCTTTTTCATAAAGCCTTCATGGCAACACAGATACGAGGCTATTTTCAGTCATATTCCTGAAAAGTGCTGTTGCATGCAGGAGATTAAGAGCCCATTTGGAGCAGCAAGACCTGTAGGTGGTTAATTAAGATCAACCATTGCATTCCTAAGAGCCATGAGGTCAGCTCTGCTTCAAGGAAACAGTGGAAGTGGAATACAAGAGTAGGATTTTGAGCAGATACCTCTGGGATGTCCAGCTGTCTGCAACACAGTGAAGAGTGAAGCACCCAAGGCCCTCTCAACCCTAGGAAAAATCCCCACCAGCCTTTCTGTAACAGGGTTCTGACTAGACACAAACACTGTGAGGCTGTAAATCCCCTTGCAGACTATAAATCTCAGCTTGTACAGCCACAGCACACAACTTTTTGTTTCTTACTGTGAAACCATAAAAAAATCTAATCCCTTTCTTCACTGTCAGAGATGAAAGAGGACTTCTCAACATGTACCAATGCTGTTGTAGTGCCTCTACGCAAATATTCAGTGGATTATTAATGCAATTAATGGTCATGATGGACACGGCTGACAAAACGCCCCTGGACTCCCTGATCGAACCCACCATATTAGGCAGGAAAGATTCAACTCCACACTCGCTGTATTCAGAAACCAGAATATTTCTACCTAGTTTGTCATAACTACCTCATTAAGCAAATGATTTCCCTTTCTGCCTGCCCTTAACCATCTAAAAGTTTAGCCTCATTTCCAATTTGAATTTGCCCTTTATTAAATTGAATCCATTGTTCTCTGTGTTACTACTTGTGTTACGTGTCATTTCCTTTTCCTGGTATTAAATGACCCTTAAGATGATCACCCTGCCATTAAATATTTCTTCAGATGAAAATGGCTAAATTCATTCCCACTCTCGTATCTCTTTAATGTTGCAGTCTTCCTTTGGAGACCGGTTTCTAAAGTTAAGAGCATGGTCTTGGTGCATGATACTACAGGTGTGATCTTAGCAGCAGCACAGCAATGCTTTTGTAAATTCTCTTCTCCTGTGACAAAGCTGGTTTTCCACCTTCAGGCCTTATAAGTGATTTTGTTCTTTTCAAACACATCACACTAAAATGAGAGGTGTTTTGTTACTTCCGTCAACAAATCCTTCTTTGCCTGACTGCTTTCATTTTGCATCACTCATACTCAGGATGCACTTGCTGAAGGCTCTGGTTTAGACCAGACTATCCCCCTGTGGAACTGCAACCATCTATAGATGGAATAAAAATCCATGAGGTCTCAGTGATGCCCCAAGCCTTGTAAGAGTTGGCAACCAGTTTTTCAGTGATGTGATATTATGTTGGATTATGCTGCCAAATGGGGCTGAAGTTAAGAACTCTAATGAATCTTAAACTTTGGTGGTCGGGATTTATTGCGGAGCCAGAAACTTTCCAACACCAGTAAGGTTAATCCAGTTATGAGTTTCAATTGAAGTACCCGTCCCTTCATTTGTATATTTTTGTTAACTCAGATGTATTTTTTCATATATGTACCACCTTCCTACTGTTCACATGTAATTTGACACAGTCATTGTCTTTGGTTGTGACTGGTTTGGTTCCTGTAAGTCTTTTTCTGGATCTGGACCTTTTTTTACAGAAAACCATTGGGTAACGACACATTCCTCACTGCATCTGTGTGAACAAATGCAGCAAATGCTGAGGGGAGCAGATTTTGATGTAAATCAAAGTAAATGAGTGTAGGTACCGGGGCCCAGAAGCCGTTTTGGAAAGACATTTCTGAGCCACCTTAATAAAGTCAGCCTGACACATTTCAAAACAGCATCAATGGACAGAAGTAGTAAAACTTGTCTGACCACTTTAAGCGTGGGCATCCCTCACTGTTGCTTTCTGCAGGCATGCACAAGCACTCACACAAACACACACGCTTCTTCACCCCTAGAATCAAACCTCTTAAATTTCTTCCACGATTAATTTGCAAATAGCTTATAACACAACCAGAGACCCACCTAGAAGACGGCATTATGGTATGTACATTCTGCTGTCTGAAGGTGCTAATTTCTGAGGCTTTTTTAAAAACAAATAAGTTTAGGGACATAAATAAAATCTGAACATCTAAATATATATATGTATATGCATATAGACACTTATTTATAATTTTGGCCTCGTATGCCCTCAGAGAGCAAAACACTCAGAAATTATTCTTTCAGTGGAGCTGTGGCAGCATGATGAAAATCTCTCTGCTCTTAATTAGTCAAAGGCTCTTAAACTCATGGAGATATGAACTGGCAGAAGTAGAAATCTATTGAATGTAAGAAATGTGCTTTAGATAAACAGCAGGGAATAAAGTACAAGATGGCCCAGTGTTACTTGGCTTGATGAAGTTTTACTTTTCCTGGATCAGCAACAGAGCTTTTAGCATTCCTCCTTTATTTTTAATGAAACTTTACCACAGAATCTCCCCTGTATCACAACCTGGGATTCATAAAAATAATGCAACAGCCTATATATTTTTCTGATTATATTTTCTAGAGCCAATTTTATACAGGCCATTTATAAGTCATTCACCAGAAAGCAGAAGAGGGGAGAAGAATGATTTCCATCTCTTTACTAAAAAGCAAAAGTCTCAAATCAAAGAAGTAAAAAGCAGCAGCTCCATTTCCTGCACTGTACACAGCTGTGTGACACCAGCAGTGACTTTTATGATACCATATGCCCCACTGAATGGTGTTTCACTCAGCTGTTGCAGCCTTATTGGAAGGTTAATAAAGAGGTGTGATCTTTGGCTAATAAAGGCTGAGTCCATTATAAAGGAGATACTTTTCAACTTGCAGGGAGAAAGAGGGGAAAAATGACGGGCAGGAGAAATCTCTGCTGAGGATACTGTTGGCATCTTGTAATTTGCAACGTAGGGATGAGGAGTCTTTTATAGCGTTTCACTAGGACAGCACATGGGGCAAAGAGAGCCAGGACTTGCTCCAAAGACCCCTGCAGGGTTCCTTCCTCAGAGCCACACAGCAAATCCAGAGCTTGTTCCTCAGCTTGAGGATAACAGAAACCAACATCCCAGCTTTCATCTGCTTCTATATTTGATGCTACTTAACATTTTAATGGACTTTGCAATTAAAAAGACAAGAGGAGGTTGCCAGCTGGGGGCCTTTCTTACCTTCAAGATACAAAAGAAAGAAGGTCTTAGATGCAAACCACATCTGAGACACATATGTGGAAGTGTGAGCTGTACAGACGGGGCTGGGCCACCCCCAGGCACCAAAGAGCCTCCATAAAGAAAAGGAATCCTCACCTGCTTTTTCTACCACTGCTGAGAAAGTGGGAAGCAAAGTTTGTTTTCATTTAAACAAGCCTTCCTTTCATATATGCACCCACTTGTGCAGAGCCTAAAGATGGCAGGCTTCTTCCAGCCTCCCAGGAAAGCATTTTCAGCACACCCTGTCCCTAGACTCTCCATGCCTCTCTTCCCACCCCCACACCCCCAAATCCCATCGAGGTAAACAAGCGATAAGACTTCAGGATTAGGTCCACTGACCTCAGAAGGAATTTTTCTCAAACACGAATTAAGCCTGGAAAGATTTTGTCCATACTGAGAGGCTTCTAAAGGTTTCCCACATAAGAGCTTCAGGAAAATGACTTGAGGAATTTACATCCCGCTTTGCTCCCTCAGTCACTTTGGCAGCTTATTCTGGAGGGCACCTGAGCTGGCGCTCAGACAAGACGTCAACTCACAGCCTAACAAATTATTGATTCTCTCCTCACTTTGAAGCAGACAACAACAAACTCCTAAATGCACTGCATCCTCCAATATCTCCCTCTGGAGAAATAATCTGTGTGTAACATTGGCAGTAAGGGAGCATTTCCATCTCTCAGACCATGATGGGTGGATGGAGAACTGTGCTTTATGTATTTTGTTCTTTTGCCTTCAACCAAGGATTGGTAACTAGGGGAGAATTTTTGCACAGAGTGTGACTTTGAAATCCACACACAAATACACTGAGACATATGTACAAACGTTCAAGCACATATATATAAAATCGATTGAATTTGGAATGCAGAAGGTGTCCAACAGAAAATGGGGTTAAGAACTTGTTTTCCTCAGTATATACATTATTAAGAGGCAAACACACTTTTCCATGCGTCATGCCCTTAATGAGCTCCAGATTGCAGGATACAGAAAGATCTTGACATTGGCTTGAAGAAACAAAACGTTCAAAATGATCTGGATATATTGAGGCACTTCATCGTAAATGGCACAGCACCACACTGAGTATCAGTTTTGCAAAATTCCTGTTATTCTTCCATAACTCATAGCAATGTGTCCTAAGCTTTTTTGTTTTCCTCCCACCGTCTCCATTGGCCACTCACCAAAGATGTAGGTTCTCCCTTCACCCAATGCTCTGGAGGGGCTGAGCCTTCTACTGCTGGGGTATCCCAACTCTGCAGCCACCAAAAGCTGAAATCAGCATGCAGCAGCCAAGAAGTGCTGGGGACTCCACAATAGACTCATGTCAAAAGCAGCATAACAGTAGCATCTACTTCTACCTCTGCTTGTAATCATGGAAGCTGCTGTTCCTCATGTCAAGGGCTAGAAATGAGGAGTCCATCACAAACTGCCTCACTGGGGTATATGGGACAGATCCAGGAGCTGAACCCAGGAGCTGCAGTGCAGTGTCTTTCGCTGCACCTTGGATGCAATCTTCCTACTGCCTCGTGCCATCTCACATTAGGACTACAAAGTGTCCCTTGGGCAAATTCTGCCTGTTCCTGGATGAGAATACAGATAAATCCATCAGCCCCTCTATTCTGCATTGAAATGCTTCATCTGCACCTTAAATCAATATGATTTTCATGCAAATTTTTACTACATGTGCTGCACCGATTCTAACCATTCATTCAGTCGACACACCTAAATAGCTCTGAAACTGACAGAATTATCAGGTCAGTGATCTACAGTTTTATATTTCCCTAAACACGTATATATAAACAGCACTATAAACATTGTTAAGGTTATTGTGTGAAACTCTTATACCATTTCTAAGTGTATTTTTTGCAAATGCAAATTTTATCAGAAACAGTAATCAGCAAAAACCCTACTTTTTGCTTCAGCCACTCCTTTTCTGATCGATGTAACAGAGATTTCAAATGTGCAACAAATACCCTGTACTGCAAATACTTTTCATTGTCCCTGTGTACTGCAGTATGTCCCAATTTCAAGACTCTGCTTTGCTTTAGATAACGTTGCCAAGTTACTAAAAAAAACCCCTCAGCAATGGACTGTTTGCATCCCAGGGTCATAATAATGTATCCTGGTGACACTGAAACATTAAAATGTAAACACTAAAGAGACAGAAGGACATTGACATAAGTCACTGAGTCTAAAAAACTGGAATTCCAAGGCAGTAGTAATCAAACTATTGGATACATTATCAGTACAGGTACTTGCTGAACTAGGTGCCGATTTTGGCATTTCTCAGATGAATTTGCAAACTGAGTTCATATGTTGGGCTCACTGCAAAATAAAGACATCCATTCATATAGATTGAAGAGGCTGAAAGAATCACTCCTAGCCCCAAGGCAGAGAAATAGGAGAACATTTGTTTCCGATATTTAAATGAACTAACACTACAGGATATCTCATCATTAATACAAACTTAGATAATAACAGGCAGAGGACAGCACTGAGACAGACATCTATCCTGGCTGGCTGGTTTTGCAGCCTTAAAATAACACTGGATGCAAATCAAATATGAGCCACCATTAGCCGCAGCAACATTTTAGGTGATGGACTTACAGTGAGACAAGATAGATCATGTGTATCTTTTCTTGAACTAATATATAAGCTGTTATACATAAGCCTTTGGGCCAAAAATGTCTTCTGAGGGGTGGCAGCAGAAAAAACATTTTTGGCCTGAAAGCATCTCACTGTTGTGAGCCAACACAAAGCCTCCACCTCTTCCATTTTATCTCAAGCAGCTGAAAATACTTTTTGTAGCCTGTTTGTGACAAACAGTCACAGTGACAACTTGCACAAACAAAGCAGGCCCAGCAGAAAAGTCCTTACCACTTAAGTGCTGTTTGCTCTATCCGTCCAGGATATTTATAGAGCACAGTCCCTGGGACGTTCAGTGACCAGTCATGGTGACTTGGCAAGTTTTGCAAGAAGCATAGTCATGAAAGGAGCAATTCTCTGTGAAAACACACAAATACTTTCACCTGTCACTTGTACCTGGGTGTTCCTGGAACTGATCATGTCAAATCTCTTGGAGTTACTTTGCAACTTGGAAAAGGAAAAATACTGTTGTCAAGGTGTTTCTCAGAAGCGGCCAAATGGGGATGTGTCCAGAAGTGACTTCCATGGCTCTTTTGATAAGGTTTCCATACAAACATAAGGGCCACTTAGCGGTGACTTGAACAAGGTGTTGCCCAACTAAAAGCCTAAACGGGTGTTGGCTGAGTTAAGAAGCTGGACTCAGAAATTAGGCACTGCAGTAACTCAAACTCGGCCTCGACAATCACAGAACCCAAAAAGAAAAACAACTTCATTGTTGCTCACATAATATCAAGAAATGTGTGAAGCACAGAGAGTTTAAGTCATCTGGCCACCAGGATTAGAAATGTAACTGTGACCCCTTGCACTTGCAAAACACCTGCACCAGACCTTGGCCTGGATTTTTCAAGTCTTTAGGAAGCACATGAATACAGAAATTGTGTTTTCAGCAGCACCAAGACTGAAGTGGTCAGAAAATCTTTGAAGTTTCTTTACTTGAGCCAAAAACAATTTGGAAAATTGTTTCAGTTCTGCTGAAATTGTGTCTGAATGGAGAAAAAAGGAAGAAAATTGCAAAATGGGAAAATCAGACATGGAAAACTTAGAAGCATCAAGTATTCTGAAATAAGGTTTCGCTTCAGCATGTTCTGTGTTATGCATCTGAAGATAAACACTTCTTAAAACAAAGCTTTTCCCTCCCTCAGAACTTCCTTTCCAGTTTTCAAATTTTCTGATTTTGTTCCTACTGAGAAATAAGTGCCAACACTAAAAACCTACATAAAACATAGCTTTTGTCCATCCCACAGCTTACACCTGAAGCTCCATTCCTCTCTGTAGGGACAATGTACGTGAGCACTTGACAAAAGACCTCTGTTCCGTGCCTCTTGAAATTGTTAGGCATCTAAACATCTTTTAAAGTGTTAACTCCTCTGGTTAGCAAGAAATGAAGCCAGGTAGCCCTAAAGCGTACACCAAAGCCCATTTCCAGACAAGTCGGTTAGAACCATAAGGCTATGAATAATCTGAGCACAACTCTCCCTAAAAAAGGAAAACTAAGAAGGCAAAGGGGAGAGGGACTGAATTCAAACAAGCAGCATCCCTATGATAATGACAGTGGCAGAGCATCGCTTTAGTGTAGCTGGGCTGTGGCAGGCGATAACATTCTTTCCCCAGAGGAACCTTTAGGTTTATGACAAATCAGGGATGATGCTCAACAGCTATTTAATGAGCTCCGTAACAGCTGCTGAGGTCTGCGTGCCACTGCAACACAGCTGGAAAAGCACAGTGCCACAGCATTAACTGGGTAATAACTCAGGGCTTGCCAAGCACTGAGTATCACTAACTTTTTCTGATGAGTTATTTGTGTCCATAATCAGCTGTGAAACTCTTTAGGAAAGATGTTCTCTGAAAAGGAGGATTTATCTGAAAAGGAACCTACTTCCATTAATAAAGTTGTCTGGCCTCAAAGCCTCAACAAATCAGAGTCAAACCCACTGTGCAGGCTTAAGGCAGTTAAATGTTTTCTCAGTGATGGGAATATAGGGAGTTTTTAAGAAACAGAAGAGATGGCAAACAAATGAATCAACGAACCTTTGTCTGTCAGAAAGGATCATTTGCTGGGGGAGCACAAGAACTACCATGTGGCCATCACAGTATGAGCAGGGATGAAAAATTTTATGTTATTGGAGAGCAATTTTTGATTTGGAAAAAGAACTCAATAGTGCAATCACTTACATCTTGATTGTAGGACATCATCTGCTCTGAGTAAAGGCTGGCACCAGCTCTCCCAGTGAGCAGGACCCAGGGAACAAACTGTGGCAGACAGCTCCAGTTCTTTTAGTCCTTCCAGAGAAAAGCTGTATCCACTTTGCCGCAAGAAACATTAAACATCAGGCTGTGTGCAGCCACCCTACAGGGAAAACAAGGGGCAGAACCACGCTTTGTCATGGTGAAATGAGCCAGAATAGGAGGAAATACTGTGTGTAGTGCAGTGGGGGACAAGACTCTACTCCCCCTTGCACAGGGACAGGTCAGGCCAACCTAGCTCTTCTAGTTTGGCTATTTTTTTTTTGTATAGCACAAGAAAGTCCCTGGCACAGACCTCTCCTGTCATTGAGTGATTGCTCTGGACAGTTATGGGAGCATCTCTCAGCTGGTGGTGGAGCAGCATCACAGCTGTCGTCACCATTTCTGGAAGCGGGGTGCTCTGCAGCTGCTATGTTCTTGGTGAGCCTGTGAATCACTGCTCATGAAGAGGCGACAAGGGAGGGTATGGCAGGTGAGGATGATCTGCAGAGGGAAGGCAGGGAGCACATTCTTCTCTTTGCCTAAATAAATAAAAGATTAGTCCTCAGTCCAGCCTTAGTCATTCACACGTTGCCACACTGACCAGCCTTTTCCTGTCCCACACACACCAACAGCATCTGCCTTAAAGAATGTAAATTAAATAAGAATAATTGCCTTCTCCTTCATTATACTAATGCCTAGAGCATGAAAAAAGGGGGGGGGGGAGCAGCAAAACCTTACTTTGATTTACAACAAATGTAATTTGTACTTTTTATTAGCTGCCTGAGGGGCACAGAGTCCACAGAATGAATATGGGGGATCTTTACTGTCACCAAAGGAACAAAAACGCAAGAAAAGAGCAAATGGAAGAGGATGAAAAGAGGGAAAGTATTTCAGAGAAGTGAGTTTACAGCTGTTGTTTCTTGGGCATTTCACAGGTTCACACCGAGCATATATGTTGAAGGAGGAGAGGAGGTTTCTACAGCCAACAGCAAAGCCTGTGATTTTCTTCCAGATACTTGTATGGCTCCACAGCACTACTGTCCCACGCACTGATCTGTAACAGCCTTTTAGGTATGATGACAGCAAGACTCCTTTTAGCAGCACTGATTTTCCAGCATTAGAGGGAAAGGTCTCATTTTAATGGATGTCTACATTTTTGCAATGTCTCATCTTTTACCTGAGGGTAGGGACAGAGCCCACACAGATGACAAAGACAAAGGCAGGGCATCCCCTACAGACTCCTACTCCTATAGTTGTATCAGTGAGCAACTGCAAGGAGTGTGTTGGTGCAGAAGACCCCCCCAGAAGGAGCTACAATGCTGAGAAGAGCTGTATCAGACATATTCTTCGTGAACAACCTGATGATGACTGCACAGAGCACAAACTCCTCTAACTCTCCTCACATGACAGCCCAGCCATGCCACACTGAGCTCACATAGAGAAGGCAGCAATCAAGCAGAACAAAACAACATCCAGCCTGGTTATATTGTCTCTCCAAGCAGTCTCAGTGGTAATCAGGCCTTTTATTCCCTTGTGCATGATGACGGATCAAGAGAAACCACCATTTTCATCTCTCAGTTTTATCCCAAGTCTTGCACTGGCTGGTCATTTCTTTAAAGCACTAGTTCCTATAGTTACACAAAAATCAGTGCTGTTCCTGGTTTCTAAGGAAATAAGACCCCACGTGCAGCTGGACTGGCTCGTCAGCCTAATAACTTGGGAACTCATGGACTAGTTTTAATCCAGACCAGAGAAATGTGGAGGTTTCCAGGATAAGTTATAACAAACTTCATAAACACAAGCTCTGGAGAGCACATAGATCTAGCAGCTCCACGAAAGGCTGAAATGTGGACTCCTGCCTTAAACCACATAGGAAATAGCCTTATATAAGAGACCTAACTACACTCATCAGAGTTCACTACCAATCACAAGACATAGATCTGCAGGAAACCAGGTTTAACTTCTTCCAGTATTCATTTGGAACTAAAGATGGAGAGAGAAGACTGAAAATCTGAATGATAAAAAGATTAATCTCCATCCCCAGAAAATATATGTCAAAACAAAAAGAACCTCTAGTCACTTTTTGTGTTTTCAGGGTCTGTAAGACAAATCAAATCTCCCCAGGCCCTATCTCACCAGGTCTGAAAACCAGTCTGGCAATACGGCATTTGGTTCAATGTCTGCAGCTTAATTGCAATTAAAACATAAGAGTCCAAACCAGGGTTGACACAGCTCTGCCTAGACTACAGAAAGCAAAGCCAGAAAGAAACAAATCAGCCAGTTTAATTGCAGAGAAATTCCCCTCCCCTCACATGAGATTTAAAAGGCATTTGTTTCTAAGGATTGTTAAATTAATAATCATGAAAGCCACTGATTTTTTCAAAAGCTATTTTACTTATCATTAATTCAGCTTCTTTGAACTGCTGAAGAGGTGTAGATAGGAATGGCAAACCTCAACATGTCCCATATGTGCCACATCAAGATGGTGCTATTGCGGAGCGCTACAGCTCCCTCTGTCTCACAGAATCACAGAATTTCCTAGATTGGAAAAGACCATTATGATCATTTAGTCCAATCATTAACCTAACACTGACAAGACCTTGACTAAACCATATCCCTTGGCACTATGTCTATGCAACTCTTAAATACCTCCAGGGATGGGGACTCAGCCATGTCCCTGGGCAAGCCATTCCAGTGCCTGATAGCCCACTGATCTAAACTTCCCTTGGCACAACTTAAGGCCATTTCCTCTTATCCTATCACTTGGGGGAACAGACCAAGTGATAAGGTCTCCCCTCAGCCTTCCTTTTCCCCAGGCTAAACAACCCCAACTCTCTCAGCTGCTCCTCATGAAACGTGCTCCAGGCCCTTCACCAGCTTTGTTGCCCTTCTTTGGACATGCTCTAGTGCCTCAGTGTCCTTCCTGTAATGAGGGGCCCAGAACTGAACACAGTACTCGAGATGGGGTCTCACCAATGCCAAGTACAGGGGTAAAATCACTTCCCTAGTCCTACTGGACACACTGTTCCTGATACAGGCCAGGATGCCATTGGCCTTCTTGGCCACCTGGGCACACTGCTGCCTCATGTTCAGCCAGCAGTCAACACCTCCAGGTCCCTCTCTGATGGACAGCTTTTCAGCCACTCCTCCCCAAACCTGTAGTGCTGCCGGGTCTTGTTGTGGCCCAAGGGCAGAACCCAGCACTTGGCCTTACTGAAAGTTGGTCTGCTCACTAAATCTGCCTTGGGGACAAATCTGTGCCAAAGACAAATCTGTTGGGATTCAGCCAGAACCACCACTGCAGACCACAACAGTGATAACGCTGGCAGTTCTAGTACTGCATTAACTAACATGGTTTAAGATGTTGGTATTTCAGGCTCCTGGAGCAAATCTATCATTTGGCTCCCATTTACACTGCCACTGATGAAGGGGGCACCCGCAGGGAATTAGAGCTCTGAAAATATCTCTGCGCAGACAGGGCCAGTGAGGCCTCCTCCTCATGGTGATTTACTTCACTGCAGCAATGAAAATTCCTGTCTGGAACCAAGTGCCTGACTGCAAACTTACCACAGCTCCAGGGCTAGCAGAGTCAAAAGGTCACAGTATTTATTTGTTGCTCTTCCAAGATCACTTTCCCATGAACTTGATGGATTCTCAAATGCTTTCTATTGCACAGAAGACTGTGATTAATCTAAGTCTTGCTTCAGTTTGGGACCAGCAGTGTTTTCTTCAAAAACTCATTCTTAAATTCACTCCTCAGATTCTTAGCAGTTTTAAAAGTGAACAATTAGTTTTAAAGTTTTAAAAGTGAACAATTAGTTTTAAAGTAAAATATATCAAGGTCTTCTTTTTATAAGCAAGTATAATGACTGCAGAAAATATATTACTCTAGTTCTCAATGTAATACTTTGCCCAGCAAAGGAAGAAATCCATGCTCAAGAATGCTCTTTCTCTCCACTCTGTGTTAAGTCATGGAGAGATCAGTCCTGCTCCCAGCCCTGCTACCCACCTTTTGTGCTGTTGCATGTAAAACTTGAATTTCATCTGTGTTTTCTCAGCTAATAAAAGTGCTTCTCTCTGTCTCTAAAGTATGGCATTATTTAACTTTTATGGAATATAACAGAACATGGTGATTTTATACAGTCTCTCATAGCTTTCTCTTCTTTATAAAACTGCAGTTCCTGGAGCCATGTTGTTACATGAAATTCTCATTATACAGAAAAAAAAAATAAAAAATAAAAGGCACTTCTAGTGCTCAGGGTAAGAAAAAGGAGATTGCAAAGGTGAATATTATAGGTTAACAAACCAGATGAGCCCCAGGTAATCACATTCAGCAGTTTAAGGCATCACCATCCCCAGATGTCTGCCTCAATCATTTGCCAGAGGTTACCACTGCTCGAAGCAATGGGCAGAGTAGAACATGTGGCTGCACTTAAACACAACAGCTCAGAGACAGACAGCTCAGTTCATGCCCATCATCCTCACTGGGTTGAGCTAAAAGATGGATTTTGTACAGGAGCTGGAGGCAGCACAGGCTAATCTGCCCCTCTGCCTATTCTGCTGTTAAGCAGAAGCCCCAACAGACACGGTAGGGACAGCTGGGGCCACATCTCTGGCCCCAGGTTCATCAGTCCTCATTATGGAACCTGGCCTTTCAAACAAGCTGGTTTGGACGCAGTAATGCTTCCAAAGCTGCCATGGGATCCAGATCAGATGCACCTCCCCTCCTGGCCATCGCTGTAATCCCACTTCTCTATGTCCCCTGTTATCTCACCCTGGCCTTCCAACATCCCTCTTCTAAAACTCCTGAGATCCCCAGATTGCAAACTGTCCCACGCCTCCAGCCGAGATCCTCACACGCTCCCCTTACACCCTCACTAGCAGCCAGATGTTTGCCAAGCTGAATGCTGCCTGTCCGCTGTGCTGCAAGTCCAGCCAGCAGCCAGCTACTGCAGGACTAAGGTGACTGCTTCTCTATGGACACACTGATTTGGCTCTCTGTCCTCCACCCATCCATAGTATCTTCATTTGCCAGTGGCAGTAATGCTTTTTGTTCCTTTTCATGGGAAGATTTCTGCATCAGGAACCTTTAACAGCAGTGATGCAGTGTGTCTCCAGTTGCTCTGCAAAAGGAGCCAGGGGTACAGATGTTTGCTACATATAACCTAGCCACAGTTTAAACTCATGACCTTTGGGGTTCCCCCCCCCAAACACAACACTTAATGTCTGGTCCTGAGATTGCCTTTCCACCCCAAATGCTCATCAAAATTAATAAGGCATGAGGTCTTATATGCTAAAATGGGCACATTCCCAGTGGGAAAATAGCCGTCCCAGAAGTCTCAAGCCTGGCAGGAAACTCTAGCTTTCCAAGAGCCTGGAGTTATGTGGGACAAGCTAAATGATGCTACTCAGCAACTGTTTCCCAGAGAAATACAGCAAGGGCCATGACAAGGCCAACAAAGACTAAAAATATCTTAGAGTTTAGCCCACGCTCTACATACTGTTTCATTTAACGTGCCATAATTAAGGCTTTTTGTACACACAGAGCGACATACAAAGTGCAACATCATCACACAACCGGGACACCGATGCCCCAGAGACACAAAGACAAGAGGATAGTGATGCTGTTCAGCTCAGAACACAAACTGGAGTCTCAGCGATAAAAGCAATTCAAAAGGAATACCTTGGAAGGGAAAGGTGTGCTCAAGGGGTGATGGGAAGCTGGAGTAAAAAATATCTGTTTAGCTGGGTCTCAGCAATTTGGTGAATGTAGCTGCCTTAAACATTTACATTTCTCTCTGGGTTATGGCTACAAATTGTACTTATCTGAGCCTGCAAAGCATCTGTTTAAAACAAGCTCTAATTTGAGACATTTTTCCCTTTGATAAGATGACAGCATCAAATTCCAAATTGCTAAAACGCAGACAAAAATCAAGATCTGAGATGCTGCAAGATTTGACATTTTTCATGTAGCAGCAAGCCCGTCTAACACTCTCTCATGGATCCCAGTGTGCTGTTACTATGTGAAGGCCTAATGCCATTGATAACAGTTAAAGGATGGCAGTTATGTTTCAGAGGCCAGAAAGAATATTAAATAAATAATAATTACATATATATATATTAACAAAAAAAAAACAAAACACCAAACCCAACAACAACAAAAACCAAAAAAACCCAAAACATTAAAAAAACCCACTACCACCAAACAACTTGAAATGCCTTTAAACAAACATCATTGAAACCTCTCCTTTTGGTCCTTGAATTCCCATCGGGTAGACACCATACCCTTCATGTAACCCCTGGCTGCTGATTAATGAAACTTGGCAAAGAGTAGCAAAGCCATGCCAAAGGCAGCACAAAATCCCAAGTTTCTACAAATCCCAGAGGTAAAAATGCACAGACAACAACAGCACCCCCCAGTTGTTTCCTGGCTTCACTTAGCCACAAGTTTGAGATAAGAGCGCTCAAATAGGCTGTGCTTTTCCCTCTGTGTTCCTGACAATGGCTCCACATTCAAAGCAATCACAGCCATCTCCTGTGTACAATTACTGGCCTTTTACAGTCTCACCTTGTCTAACTTCCCACTACGGACCACAGCTCTAGTCAGACACTACGTGCATTTCCAGCAACTTTTCATGTAGTTGCCTGGATCTCTGGCTCCTGTAGGAAACCTGCTGTCTGCAAAGTTAACGGGCATGAAAACATTGGATACAATTCTCACATAAGCTACAACTGAGCTTTTTGGATCATTAGTGTTCATAGCACCTAATCATGCTACTGCTCGAATAAGTAACCCTTTATGTTCTGCAGATACTGGCTGGAGCTGCCAAAGCCAAACGCTTGCTGGGTGTTCTTGTTCTACATTACATTGCAGCTCTCGTGCTTTGTTTCATTTATGATTAAAAAGTAATAAACTACATGCCATGTGATCAGAGAATCTATGCTCTGGGCGTCTCCCACACCAAAGCAGCGTCCCTCCCAGGGCCCAGACACCACTCTGCAATAAGGTTCAAAAGACTATATACAGCAAGCAGCAGAGTCCCAGCTTCTTGCCGACAAACCAGCAACTTGGGACCACTGGTGCACGGATAGGTCAGAGCAACACACTGCAGCAACGATCAGAAATATCCAAGGTGAGCTTAAAACAGGCAAGCCCAAATCCCAGATCTCTCCAGAACAAGGAGGAATGCTTGTTCAGCCACAGCACTGCAGCACTTGACATACCCCAACACAGCCGGCCAGTGTGGGGGAAGGAGAGTAAGTAACATGCTGCCAACAGCCAAGGGCAGAGCTAGTCCTGGTTTGCTGCTGTACTGTGGTGGTGTTACCAGAGAGGAAAAGCCCAGTAAAGCCACAGAGGTGGGTTTGCATGCTTCCTGAGAAATGAGTCCGAAAAACAGCCCATAAGGATTTCCCACCCTATGCAAAGCCACTGTGCTTGCTATTACCACTGAGATGCGAGGGCAAATGGCTTGCTGGCTATACTACAATTAACTTTTACAGTTTGTAAGCAGGGAACCTTTCAAGCAGAAGTCTTGAATGCAAGTAATTGATTTTTTTTAGCAAACAAGGGACATTTCACAAAATGCATCCTAAGTGTCATGGATTGTAATATGTACCCTGTTTCATAATAAATCTATGCTTCTCCCAAAGCTATGCCTCAGTCCTACTGCTCTTCCTGCATCAAAGTTTGTTAGCTACCCATGCTTGGTGGCAATTTACACTGCATGTGGTAGAGGGTAGGTGGTGTGCATGCACTGGGGCAGCAGAAGACCTGTCAAAGACATTCCAAGAACATGCTTAGAGGCACCAGTGCAAAAAAATCCCAATCCCAGTCTTGCTTTTGATTTCCTCCTGTGACCCTGGTTAAGTGACTGTGTGCCAGCTTTCCTATCTGTGCAAGTCCCCAGTCCCTGGAGCTCTTGTGAAGATTAGCCTCTATAAGGCTCTTAGGAGAAGGGAAATAAAGTACTTCCCCTGTGGCCGCACAGCTGTCCGTGCGCAGGGGTCCTGGACTTATCAACAGAAATGCAACCAACAGCTTCTGCAGCACTGAGACCATGTTCTACAGAAAGGACACAAAAATGTATTTAAAAAGAAAAGGAAGAATGAAAGGCTTCTGGGAATATTTTTTAGCCATCACCTAGAATGCTTCTTCCAGGAGCTTGTTCTCTGCGTAGCCTTTACAGGATGATTTAGAAAGACTCCAAACTCCATTTTCCTGTTTACAAGAGTGAGATTCAGAAAGCAACAAAACAAGACTGAGACAACAAAATGCAGAGAGAAAATATCAGACAGGGACTCTAAATGAAATGTAAAGTGTTAAGTGTCTAGGGAGGATGGAGCAAGAGAGGAAATAACATTCCAGGTATGAAAACCAGAGAAAGCCAAGGGCTAAGAAATGCTTATGTATCAGTGCACAAGCAGTTGCCCCTCTGGGATGAGGTCTGATAGAATTAACATTGAAGTGGGGAAATGGTGTGGCATTTACAGACTGCTCAGAAAAGTCATGGTGGAAATGAAGAGTACATTGTTAATTACTGCTGAGCTAGCTCACCACCACCACCACACCAAGGTGTGGGACCATAGAGCCCGAGCAGTTGGATTTGTTGACCATCCCATCCCAAGCGTGGATGGAGAGCAGAAAATTCAGGGGGCTGCAGAAAATTCAGGGGGCTCATTGAACAGCTGGTGAAAAGGCTCTCAGGCTGGGTGATGGGGTGAGAAAGAGAGATGCATACGCTTCTCAGAGGAGGCAACAAGACGCTAAAGCCTCTTCTCTTCATGAAGCTACACGTTGTCCTTGCCACAATGGCTCCATGTGCCACCAATGCACCAGGATAAAAAGTAACAGCACAGATTCAGGTGTCGTGTCCAGCACCAGGGACGCAGAGTTTCTTGGTTGTTTCATGTTCAGCACATGGGCATAGCAGGAAGCTGGCCACACAGCACCCCACAGGTGGAGCTCCAAGCAGCCAGACATTGTGAAATACTGACCATTCAGATGGCAGAATAACAATATATGGCACTGACAGAAACCTGTGATTACCAAAGCATCTGTAAGTATGAATGCAACCTCTCTCTGTCACTAGGAGACAAATATTTGTCCTCATTATACGGGAAGGAACTGAGACACAGAAAGGCTACATGATTTGTTCTACACAGCAGAAGTGAACAGCAGAGCAAGGAAGATGATGAATGACAGACAGTTAGATGCTGATTTTCCTCCACACTCCCTGCTTTTCCTCCGTCACTACTTTTGACAGACTGCAATGCACTTGTGCTGGCAGCTGTGGGGAGGAAGTACAACACACAAAGGTTGGGACTGGGAATTCATATTGGTAACAAGTCTATGCAACACCGTGATAGCTAACTGTAGCTGCTGAGAGGCTAAAGCTTTTGACAAAATGCTACACATTTCAGAGCTAGTCTCTGGGTATTAGGAGCTAGGACGACACATTCACAAAGGACAGGGTATCACGCACACCCCACACACACCCAGCAGCAGATTTCAGCCTGTGTCAGATGCAGAAGGTACACAGCCTGGGTAGGAATCCCAGTCCAGGCTGATTTTCCCAGAATCACCACCAAAATCAGAAAAGAGACAGAAGTGCAGAGTGGACTCGTTACTAGCTGATACAAATCAACAGGCAACTTAAGACAATTCAGTTTCTGGATGACATATCCTGCTCTGGGGCCATTTTCAAACCACCGAGAAAAAGAGAATAAAAATATTTCCTCCAGGGATCTCAACTTCTCTCCCTTCCTGTAATACTTTCGTTGTGCTTGCCAGATTGGAAACTGCTTCTGGCCAAAAAGTCCACGCCAGGAACAGAACAGAAAATGATCTGTCTGCTAATAGATATCACCTAATAACCGGGAAGGAGTTATTACACTTGCAGTCCATGCTGGTATCTCTGAAGGACCTGAAGAGCACTGCATTCAGAAGGTGAATTCGCATACCCTAAGTACTGGTTTGAACTCTTGACATCTCCTTCACTGCCGAGCATTAGCCTCGCTGCAGGCTAACACTGGGTGCCTTATCCCCTTGGCCTCGCACCCTGTGAATTCACTAAGCCCATGGTGCCCACCAGCAGCTTTTTAGCTGAACGCTCATAACTAGTTCAAACGCAGCCCCTGTGCTGAGCTGGTTCCATTAGCAGCAGTGCAGCAGGTATAAGCATAAGTCACTGCTGAAGGGGAAGTGTGCTAATGAAGGTCATTAACTTCTCACCCTCAAACCCCATTTCATGGCCAGTTCAGCATCATTTTGCAGCAGAATGGTCGCTCCTTTGCACAGCTTGTCTCTTCTCCCATCTCTGAACTAGGCTTCGTTCCCCCTCCAGCTCCCCAAAGGATGCTCTATGTATTTCATGGCCTTCAGCCACATGGAGAGTTTAGACTGCCCAGGACTTGTAGGGTCAGGAATCTTGGCCATCATTTAGCTAATGAAAAGGAAAGGAGTGATGCTAGATCTGCAGACAGCTGCACTGCTCTGGAAGGGAACTGCACAGAAGCACAGCTGCTCCTTCCCCACATGACAGTGGCAGCAGGCAGGGACCTGCAGACCCCTCAGGCTGCCCACAAATCCTTGCCCATTTTGATCTGCTCACACCTCCTATCCTCTTTGCATTGGTATAACTAACTGCAGACACCAAGCAGCAAAAGCAGATCCCACCTCAAGAGCTAATAAAACTTTTCAATGAAAAAAAGCTGTAAAATTGTCAGTGTGCTGACATTATTAGGGGACAGAGAAGTGCACGCAGGTGGCTACTATTTTAATAGTCAGCATTTGCAAACTCAGTGCCACTAAGCTTACTTTGTTGCTGTCTCTCCTCTTCTCCTCCTGCACTTGCTGGGAGAGCCTGACAACCTATAAAATCAGTTAAATTCCCAAGAAACATCAGTTTTGTAATCATTTGTGCAAGTCAGGTAGAGGCTTACAGTGCTGGACAGGAGGAACTCCCAGAGCACCTGAGAAGCAAAAATGATTCAACCCTCATGCCTAGAGTGAGCTAGAAAAATTCACACAAATTTCCCCTGCTGAAAATCAGCCCCCATTGCCAGGCTCCCACAGGGCAGCTGCTCCAGCCTCCAGGCCTCGTTGTGGTCACCCACAAAAGGGGCAAAAGCCTCAAGGAAATACCAGTGAGCCAGCTCAGAAAATCTGTGGGGAAGGAGCTCTGCAGCTGCCGGTGGGGGTTTTGCTAGCCCAGAGCAGAAGAGGCTGTGGGAAGCACAAGCCGGAGGGCCAGCTGGGGAGATAGGGAAAGCTCCCCAACGGTTAATGTGTCTCCAAGCAGAGAAAAATTCACCTCCCTCCATGGGGTAAAGGTGAAATGCAGCTCCACACAGCCCTGGACGGCAGTGAGAATGCTGCCTCAGCACAGACACTTCGACCTCTCCTCCGAGCATATGAAAACTATTGTGCCTTATCGGCTCTCCTCCATTGGAAACCTCCCGCAATCCCATGCTGGGGACATAGGAAGAGGTCAGGGAGGGAGAGTTTTACACGCTGAATCATTCCCAGACAAATCGTTTCCTTATTATACGTGGCAGCCTCCCACAGACAGACTGCCAGAGAGCTCTCTGAAATCTTATTAGGTGCCTTTCCCTCGCTTCTCTTTATCCCCCCCATCATCCTTCTCTCCCTTGAAACGTTATAGCTCACAGTCCCACCAGAAAGGGTCCAGGGGGTCATGAGCACTCCAACGGTCCAAGGGGCCCAAGGCAGGGAGCGGCACCAGGGCCCAGTGTAAATCGCTCCAGGCTCAGCAACAACCACTCCTCTCTCCACATGGGGCGGCCACGCTCCCTGCCCACACTTCCAGCCCAGGCTCCCAGCACACACCCCCAGCCTACGCTCCCAACCCCTGACCCCAGCCCTTTGCAGGACTAGCAGTCAGATGTCAGGACGCAGCAAGGCCAGCGGCAGAGCTGCTCTCCAGGCCCACAAGGCCACTGCTCTGGCATGCTGCCGACTGTGCCCAGCAGATCAGGTGTGTATGCTCCTACCACGTCTACCCGCGCCTTGGGCTCGCTGGGTTCAAACCAGGAGCCACAGCCCGGTTTTTGCAGAGGGCATCAAAGAGGAGCTAGTCAATGAGGCGGAAGAG
>JAAGNO010021790.1:0-20034 GCA_033439905.1 Ceryle rudis
GGAGCGGCTGAGGGAGCTGGGCTTGGTCAGTCTGGAGAAGAGGAGGCTGAGGGGAGACCTTCCTGCTCTCTACAGCTGCCTGACAGGAGGCTGGAGTGAGGTGGGGGTTGGTCTCTTCTCACAAGTAACCGGTAAGAGGAAATGGGCTGAAGTTGCACCAGGGGAGGTTTAGGTTGGACATCAGGAACAATTTCTCTCCTGACAGAGTGGTGAGGCCTTGCACCAGTCTGCCCAGGGAGGGGTTGGAGTCACCATCCCTGCAGGGGTTCAAAAAATGTGTAGTTGTGGCACTTCAGGACATGGTTTAGTGGTCATGATAATGTTGGATAGACTTGATCTTAGGGGTATTTTCCAACCTTAATGATTCTGTGATTTCTATGCCCACCTCTGAGCTCAGCTCATCAAGGTCTCCCACCTTTTGTGTAACTTCAATGCTCTTCCATGTTTCCGTGTGAAAAGGGCATGCATCAAGTGATTGGGCGACACACTCTTTCACAGAGAAACAGGGGCACACGTCTGGTTTTATGTAGCTCCTCCAGTACCCGGAGGAGGTTGTTTAGCCATCCAAGCAGGACATTATTACCTGGTTCTTTTGGCCTTGCTTCTGAAATGCTACTTGCTCCTGCTCAACACAGCCGTGAAGGACCAGACAAAGGGGCACGCTGTGGATGTTTGCTGTTCCAGGGAAAGAGCCCTCTGATCCCTCAGCTGTTTCACACCGTAAACATTCGTTAAACAGGCTTCAATTTACCATCTGCTTGCAATTTATACCACCATTAGCACTAGCACCTGTTTGTTACAGTGCAACCTGACAGGAGGAAGGGCTGAATCTCCTAGTGACTTCTGATCCAGTTTTGGGCTCCCCAGTTCAAGAGAGACAGGGAACTACTGGAGAGAGTCCAGCAGAGGGCAACAAATATGATTGGGGGACTGGAACACCTCTCTTACAAGGAAAGGTTGAGAGAGCTGGGACTATTTAGCCTGGAGAAGAGAAGATTAAGAGGAGGCCTTATCAATGTCTATAAATATTTGAAGGGTGGGTGCAAGGAGGACGGAGCTGGACTCTTTTCAGTGGCGCCCAGTGACAGGACAAGGGGCAATGGGCACAAAGTGGAGCACAAGAGGTTCCATCTAAATATGAGGAAAAATTTAGTTCCTGTGAGGGTGATGGAACCTGGAACAGGCTGCCCAGGAAGGCTGTGGAGTCTCCTTCTTTGAAGGTATTCAAATCCCACCTGGATGCAACCCTGTGTAATGTGCTCTGGGCAAACCCGCTTTGGGGTGGGGGGGTTGTCCTAGATGATCTCTAGAGGTCCCTTCCAACTCCAACAACTGTCTGATTCTGGGACCGTCCCCATGCTAAACCATGGGGCTTGGCTCCTTCTCTCCACCCAGATTTCTCCAGGATGAAGATGCAGTTGTACAGCTGGATGGGAGCTCCCTGTTCCTATCACGATCTCAAGGGGTACTATTTCCCCCAGGGCACACACCCCTGTGCCCTTACATGTAGACAGGGATAGCTTGGTGACACCTTCTGAAGAGACTGAAAAGCAAAAGCAGGTAGAATGGGTGAGAAACATAATTCACCACTGGACCAACTATACCTAGAGATAGCTGTTTGAATTTAATTGATGCTGAAATCATTTTGCATAACTGATGTTTTTAAGATGCGCAGTTACCGACAAAAGCACAGTCGGTCTTTATTATTTTGACTAAGGAGGTTTTGCTAATTTTCCTTATTTTTTAGCTGAATCTCCGAGTCAAAACATGTATTTTACACGACTAGGACATGTGAGTGCATTAGCCACTGAAGATAAGGCTGTGGAGCAATGAGACTACCTTATGAAGTCTGACTTGAGCCACTAAAATAACCCAGGGTCCCTTCTGATCCCAAAGTTTCCTGGCCCAAATTCCTGGCAGGAATATGCAAAGGGAAGACCAGCCTTGCTTGCAGAAATTCCTCCTAGGTTTATATACTGGATATATACTGCATACAATGGCCAGGAGCTCAGGATTTTAGCCAGAGCCCGGTGGAAAAGACTTGCTTCATCACTGAGAGCAACCACATAGAAATAAGAGTTTGGAATTTTTCGAGTGATATAAACATGACTGTAAGATACAAATTTGTGTATGTGGTTTCAGGAAGTTTTAATTTAACAGTAGAAAATGGAATAAGTCAGGCTGAACATCAATATAAGCTAACTTAATAAGATCTCTTAGAAATAACTGCGGTCTCCAAAGGCAGTGTCTTAAGACTTCTACAGAACACAGTAGACAAGACTAGAAACAGGCACTGCCAGTGGACTACTCGTTAAGTGACAAGCCACGTGCATTTTTTTTTTCATCTGCACCATCACACCAAGACACTTTCCCGTAGAAAGGCTGAAGAAGCCAAGAAGAAAGGAATGGGAATGAAGGCAATTCCTACCCTTGCCATTGCATGACTTTATTCAGCTATATATATGTTGGTATTTTGATTTAAAGAAACCTTCAGAGAAGGGCAAATTACCACAATTTACTGCAGGGTAACTGTGGTATAACATGATCCAGGATTCCATTTCTCACTCCCCTGTAGTATGTTCATCTGATCAGATGTTTCTAAAGCATTTTAGACCAAGCGCTTCTGTGCCTTCTGAAGTAGCTTCAGTAGTAAGAGACGATCTCCAGCCTCCCTAAGCCTTTTATTCATCCCAACACGTTTTTACTTTCTGACTGCTTCGGGTATCTATATCCCAACCTACAGTAGCTTCTAGTTGTTCCTGAGTGATCACCACCAGTACTAAGTAACCTGCTCCTCAAAGCCCTTCTACCCCCATTTCTCGCAAAATCCTATCTCACCTGAGCCCTCAAGTCCATCTTTCTGATCCTCCACTCTTGACTCAGCCACAGGTACTTGGCACCCCCCAGCAGCTAGCTGGCCTCTGGCATCTCTCGCTAGACACCCCTTTCCTCACCAACATTCTGTGGGCTCTTCTCTTCACCTAAACAAGCAAAGGCAAGATTGCAATTTACTGGGGTTTCTTGAGCTCCTCCTAAGGTGCATTATATTCTCACCTAAACAAAAGTGGAGGACTGACCCTAGTTTAAGTGCGCTCACACGTGCTACCCTTACACAACCTTGGGATTTATGCTGCACAGAGAAGAAACTGTGCAAGTCCTCCACAACACAGCCTCAGGACCAGCTGCAGGCCAGAACATCCCATAGCTTTAGGCAGCTGGCTCACTACCCATCTCCAGGGTACATGAGTATGGGGGTGGGAAACACCAATAGAAATAAATAAGGAGGAACAGGACTCATGTGACTAAACATGGACACCAACGGTACCAGCAGTTATCTCATGCTCCTTTTTCTGCCACTAGAAAAAATACCAGGAAGCCCCTAACATGTAAGTGAACAGAAATAAGCATGTTTCATTGTAAAGTAGACATCTGTAAAAACACAGCTACCTAACTCCTCAAGAAAATCTCTTCCCTGCACTGAGAGCAATCCTGAGCCAAGAAGCTCAGCTGCAGCCACCAACATTACAGATGAGTAAAATTAGCTGAGGTGAATCCCACCCATCCTGCCTGGTGCACTCCACCACAGCCCATTTTAGGTTACTCATTGCCAGGCTGATGTTTCAGCACAAACATAAATGTACTTCAGGGGATGGTACTTCCAATTAGGCAGATGAAAATTCTCATTTCAGTCAAAGTGAAATGACTTGGGAGTTCACTGTAATGTTATCCTCCCCTGGTAATACAACAAGATGGCGTAGCCATAATGATTCTTCTGCATACACCAGGTCCTTCCAAAGCCCCCACCTGCAGAAGCCGGGACCCATCTGCAGCTTCGGGCAAAGGCAGAGTCACCACTGGAGTTGTGCTTTCCTGGGTGTGCTTGAGGGGTACCCAAACTGGTGCCCTCCAGTTTCTGTTCAGTCACCTCGCCCCCCCGCCCCATGCACACCCAGAACATCAGGTTGGCTCTCCTGCTTCATCCTTATTAAAGCAGGGGGCAGCATGAGGGAATCTGGCAGACATTGTGCCAGCCTAACCCTAAGGGAGAGTTGGGTCTACCTTGGTACTCGGGGCAGACCTGGAACTGAAGTTAGACCTTTCGTAACCCCTCAAAGTTCAGGGAAGCATCTCCCTCATCCAAGGATGGACCGCTTCAGGCTTGAGGTTTGTCTTTTAATCAATTCTGCCCTTGCTGTGCAAGTTCCCATCTCTGTGATGGAAATCTCTGTGGGGCTCTGACCACTTTTATTACCGGCAGAATAAGCTATTGTCACACACTCTACATAGGGGCTATATTTGGGCAGGCCATAATTGCCCTTTTTGAATGTATTACACCACAGTCTCCTCTGATGCCTTTCTCTCCTGGTGGGTAACTCCAGCCAGGGAATTTTCAGAACAACAAATCTCAGTTCCTTGAAGGACGGCTTGTGAGAAGTAGGGCAACGTGCAATCAAAGGAGAGAGACGGGAACCGATAGGCTTGGTGTTAAAACAAAAATCCCGCTGCTATCCTCAGGGAAGGGCCCTTCACTTCATATAGCCCCATTTTCTCTCACTCTGTCAAAATCTGAATTGATGAAAAGCAGCCGAGAGTCCTTGCCACCACGGCAGTTTTTCATCACTCCGCAAGATTCAGCCCAATGTGAAGAAATTTTTTGTTTTTTATTTTTTTTCCTTCCAGCCTCAGGCCGTTTGAAGCTTGAATATGAAAGAAAAGGCAGCAAATCGAGCACGGGGAAAGGAAATGTGTATTTGTATGGCTTGATAGCTCCTAATTAGTTTTGTAATATTTATATAATGCCCAAAAGCATTGACAGATCCCTTTCTGGAAATATAAATGGAGGCATAAAGGAAATTGCCCCTTTGAAATAAGAACAGCGTATTCAGACTGAACAGAAATGTTCCCACCTAGATGACTTCTCTCCCAAAAGGGTTCTCAAAGACTGGAACAGGCTGCCCAGGGAGGTGGTTGAATCACAATCCCTGGATGTATTTCAAAGCCATCTAGATGTGGTGCTCAAGGACATGGTGTAGTAGTGGCCCTGGTGGAGTTAGATAATGGTTGGACTTGATGACCTTAAAGTTTTTTTCCAACCCCAGTGATTTTGTGATTCTGTGGGACTGGCTGATTGAAAACTAAGGGTTCATTTTCCAAGTGCAGATTTGTTGGTCATTCCTCGCTCAGGGCTGTGCAGGCAAATCTGCACCTGGGAAAGGCTGCCTTCTGGCAACGTCAGCCTTTGAGAACCCACACATTTTTCATAGAATAGTTTTCCCTTAAAAAAAAAAACAAAACCAAAAAAAAAACCCCAGGCAAACAAAACCCAAGGCTTTCCCACTGGAAGCCTTGAAAGAAGCACCTCATCTTCTGGTCGACTGGTTTTATAATCAATACCTCTACAGCATAAAATGGTTAAGCTCGTTTGTTTATCGAGTGCTTCATAGAAGAGCAGACTTTGTATTAACGTGTATCCAGGACATGTGTACGCTTGCACATACAATTTTTACGCTCAGTGCTAATGTAAGAAACAGTATTTTCAGCCCAGGCAAGCCTGTGCGTTTGGTACAGACCAGCGAGCAGCGTGGTTCTGCTGCCATCAAGTGGACAGCTGGATTTGAAATACCTTCCAGGAGCAGTAAAAATAACCGCATTTCAGGGCTGTACTAAAAATTCTGGAGTTTCTTAACACCATACTGACAAATGTCTGCAGTCTCCCGATGATAAATTATGCGGTTGTGGATTCGTGGGACAGGTTTAACGGTAAACACCCTCAGGATCTCTGGCAACCTTCATTCACCGGAATAACATGGGAAAAAAAAAACCTCCTTGAAAACTCTTCAGGTATATGACCATGTCATATTGAAAAATCCCAAATTATAGCAGAGGCCTGGCAGACAGAAGGGTAGCAAAAGGGGTTTGGGGTCCTTTCCAGATGACAGTGAAAACGGGGATCTAAGGAGCTTAGACCTTGCGATGACACAAAGCTTTTTCAGTATCTACAAACTGTTAGAAAATCACTTAAAAATGCCTATGAGTGCCGGCAACAAGTTCATTTATGGTCCAGAAGTTTAGCTCTAGTGAGCACAGTCTAATTCATACGATTTTTGGCTTCTTTGCAGCTTTTTTTTTCCCAGTGTTCTACAAGAAAGTTTATTGGAGCTTCTCTCCTTATAGCCAATTCCCACCAAAGGAAAAAACCACAGCTCACTGATTCTTTTCTCATCCTGAAAACTTTGCTTAAATTAACGTCCTCATTTTTTTGGAATACTTTAATGGAATAACATGAATTTTATGCTTTTTACAACATCAATTCCTCTGATAAGATAAACTAAATATCTTTTAAGTTCTTAGTGGGAGAGAATCAAGTTTTCGCCTCCATTTACAAAGCTATTTTCTATAGAGATTAATGAAATAGAAAGTATATTTGCTAGGGTTGGGGTGGTTTTTTTTTTTACCACGGTGCTCTTACTAAATAAATAAATTAATTAATTAATAATTTTAAAGTGAAATACAGACAATACTCCCCTCTAGGGGCAGAAACAGAATTTGCAACATTCAGCAAGCGCATCATTTGTAAACCACAGTAGCCAAATAAAACAAAACAGGCCCAAGCAAATCAAAGACAAGCAGAACTATTAAGCTGTTCCCTGCAGAGAATGCTGCTGTCTCAGAAATCTGTCTGAAGAGCGTGTCGTGTTCCTACATCCGTGCAGAAAGGTTTGGATGTTACATGTATAGAGAAACCCTTCGATCAGATTTCCCTAGCAACAGATATCCCATCAACTTCTGACCTAGACGACAGATCACCAAATGTCATATGCGAAGAATGTATTTTTCGTTGTAAGCAAACACATGTATCAGGGAAATGATACTACTGCCAAGTGCTAAAGCTGGGAAGTTTACTCAGCTGATCATACCCGGTGTATTTGAAAGTCAAATAAGATGGAAGGTCAGCATTGGCTCAGCTGCTTTCCTCCTCTTCATTCAGGCAGCCAGATGCGAGGTTGCAAAAGCAATTCAAGCATCTCTGTCAATGACAGAGGGTCCAATCCTACCCGCACGGATCACTCCTACGTACAGTCTGGGAAGCTCACAATTCCTGCTTGGAAATGAGGGGAATGCAGAGCTAGCAGAGGGTTGTCTCGATATTCCCAGATCCTGAGAACCAAGGAAGCCTGATGGGGGCTACAGGAAGTGGGGCTCAAGCCCTGGCCAAGACCCCGTACTTTCAAGCAGTGTACTAACTTCAAGGCAAGCAGCTCCCCCTCAAAAAGACCAACACTGTCTATTTCCTCAGGGAAGTCCATCCTAGGTAGAGCTGCTGACCTGTTACCTTCCTTAGGACGTGCAAAGGCAGCTGATGGGCCTGGCTGCACAACACAGCCACCTTTGCACAGGTTAGGATGGGATCCTCAAGCCACCTCACGGCAGAGCATTGCCCACGCTGCTTTAACGCCCGTCACGAAAAAAACTGCTATTCCTAAAGTAGCACAGCTCCGTGCACGTTACAAAAGCAGTCTCCTGACTTGTGTTTAAGCAGAATAGCACAGACGCTCTTATTTTTAAAGTTATTACTTGCAATAGTGGAAGTCGAGCTATTTAAAAAGCTTTGCGCTCCATTTCTTATCACATACACCACGGTTAGTGGGAATTTATTTCCACACACGTGCACACCCACCCCCAAAATACCCTCCCCCCCCCCCCCCCCAGGTTAAGGAATTGCAAGAGTATTGTAGTGAAATAGTAATGCCAAGAAAAGTCTCTGTGTAGAGAAGACTTTGGACTTGTTAAGCACATTTAGCGTTGACCTCCTTTGAATATAACCAGACAGGTAAATAACGACCAAAATACTGGCAATAATTTAAAAACAAAGGAATCCGTAGAAATTCTATTTTACCAGACTATATTAATTCATGAAGGTTATATTAGTTCACAATAAAACTAAGATTCAGTCTAGGCCTGATCTCTCACTCTTTATCAAAGGTGTAGGACAAGGGCTGAGGAGAAACAGGTCCTTCACCTTCTTTTCCCCCATCTCCTTGGCCTATACCATAGCTAGATGTTCAGAGGAGGTGTTCACTAGGTGGGGAGGCCTCTGGGATGGACCTGTGGTTCACCTATGCCTTTAGCCTCCAGCTTCAAAAGTATTTAGGCTTCAGTCCTCCATCAGAGCTGCTTCTTGGTATCTGCCAGCGATCAGCAGCAAGAGGCAATGTCCATGCCACCATCTGGGCTTGTGGTTTTGGGGAGAGAGAGCGAATTGCAGGAAACAAAGCACAAGATCAGGTCTCCTCAGGTAAGGATGAGGGGTGAAGCATCCTGTGATTCTGTCAAGGATGCTGGCTTCCTTCACAGTCTGATAGATCCTCAGCATCTATCACAATTACTGATAACTAAAAATGCTCATATCTTCCTGGGCAACAGCTAATGACTGCCCTAAATACCTTCTTTTTTAGGCCACAAGGAGGCAAAATTGAATGCCTCTAAGTACCAGGAGATCTGAATCACTGAAGGGAAGCACATCCAAAGTCATGGACCTGATGTGAGAGTTAAGCTGCCTGGGCTGGAATATTTACTGCCCATGCTTCAGGTCTGGAGAAAGTCTGGTGGAAAATGCATAAGAACTTCCTAGGCAGGGATCTCCCGTGAGAGGACAGGCCTGGAATTGGTGGTAAGAGGTCCTCTTATAACTATGGCTGCTAGTTCAGGAGGTTACTGCTCCCCTGTGCTCATCACTGCCCTGTTGGAGGCTGCTAAGGGTTAGCTGAACTGTTCATGAGCTGGCAAAACCCCCTACTATTTAACGTCATTAACTGATTATCTTTTTTCCCTGAAATGAAGGAGGAAGCCAGGCCGATAGAACTGAGTAGGCATGATGGGTAATGACAGCAGGCGGTGGCAGTCGCCTCTTCAACAGGGCAAGTACAGCCAGGAGATGCAGAACTACGCCTTAAGCAGTGAATGTCCTGCAGAAGGCTTCTTGTGTGGTTTTGTGCCAGTTAGGACTATCCCACGGCTGTAGGTGGGCCCTAGCCGTGCTGTGACAGCACATAAAAGGAAGAATGGCAGAAGCCTCGGTTGGGGTGCTATGTGACCACGTGGCGTTACGCACCGGAGAGATGCAGCGTGGCCTCAGCCTCAACACACCAGAGGCTGGCAGAGATGGGCTTCCAAGGCTTTTCAGTCTTCCTGTAGGACTTCAGCAAAGCCTGTCCTTAGGCCTCAATTGCTTGGTCTGAAAAAGGGGAGCAGTTTTTAATCACCAAATAAGGCTGCTGTGAAGTTAAATTAATTACTTCAGGTAAGGAGGGTTATGTCCTTTGCAGGCAGGTGTTAAACAAAAGCCAAGATTTATTACTAAAGCAACACGATAGGTCCATTTGAACTCTGTTCAGGAGAGCGCAGTATTTATCGATTAATAGCTTTTGTCAGGGGGAGAAATTGCGCAGATGACCTCAGAGAAGTAAACTACAGGCAGGTGTATGTGAAGGCATTCACGCTCTTGCTAACATTATTGTAAATCTTCATCCTTTAATAAAGCTGTGACCTTGGCGTTGACAACTAGCACACCACGGAGCAATATATAGCATGGCACCAGCCTTGTAAATCTTACGTAGTTTTTGCCGTTGCCAAAGACAATATGTAAAGAGAAATCAGGCAGCTGAAGTTTATGAAACACATTTATTTGAAGGAAAGCATTTTAAATCTGACTTTTGAGATGAAACGAAACCAATGGCCCTACCAACTTTTTATTCCTCATGATAAAATGTGTTTGCAAAATGAAATCTCAACAGTGATAACTTGTAGAACTGCTCTCAGAATTTTGGCATTTGCAGGGGGCAGCTGCCACGGAAGAAGTTTGTCTTAGGTCACATTTGCACAGCTATTGTACAACTTTGTACAACTACTTTTTGTAAAACTATTATTTTTGGTTGCTTTCTTGATAATGCTGCTGCAAGAAGGGTGCATCCCCTTGCCAGTATGAAAAGGGCGCTGTCAAAGGTGGATATGAGCTGAAGGGGAGAGAGTAAGCTGTGTAACTGCAGGGGACAAGAAGGTGCCACGTGTGAGGGGAAGGACACCTTTTGCTCTTGACAGGTGTAGCTGTATCACTACCAACAAAGAACACTTACAGCCATGGTGGTTTTTACATTAAGTTTGAATGAAATGTGCAACAGAGGCTCTATAATGTGGATTACTGACGAGTCTCACAGATCAGCTTGTATATGCAACTCTGAATTCAGCAAAGGGTTTAATATTTTTCTAAGTTTTAAGGCTTAATTCTGCCCTACAGCTACACAATACGGCTATTTATAAATTTGCCCTGAGTGAGAAAATAAGAGCTTGCAGACTGATAGGTGTGATAAAAATTATTGACAATTACTTAAGTCGACAGAAGTAAATACAGAGTCCAGTCTGAAAATTACAAAATTTGGCAAAATGTTATACATTAAAGCATTAACTCGGACAAAGATGAACACAGTATGCACTCAGAGTGAATGCTTCCTTTAATTTACTCGAAGCTCTGGCTCCCCAGAAACTTACTAATATCACCATGATTAAAGTGGTGAAAACCAACCTGCAATGTAAAAAGGAAAGGGGGGGTTGGGTTTCTCCCATCCCACCCACTGCGGGAAATGGGAGAACCGGTTGATGTGTCTACAAATCCTTCAGTCTGTAACCTCTCTAGAACACCCCTTCTGCGAGATGCAAGAATCAGAGTCTAAAATGGCTTGGCAAATAATCATGGAAGTAAATTACGCATGTGGAGATCAGAGTGTGCACCGTGTGGAGCTCAGTCATACAAACAGGGTCACAGTGAGACCTTGCAGCCTCTGCAGATTTACAAAATGAAGCTGTTTATGTGAAATTATTGTAACTTTAAAAAAAAAATACTCCCCCCCCACTATGACAGACTCCTGTATAAAGCCACAAAAGCAGTTCTCAAATTATAACCTCAAAACCAAGATGAGAATACACAGCAAATGCTGCACGTAAATCTGACTTAGGGCACTAGAAATAGCACATGTGGGATTTAAGTCACTGAACCTAATAATGCTTGTTGTTTGTCTGTTAACTGTTCATTGTATCCGTCCTAAGACTTGTTACACTATTTTCAGTGCTCCTTCCAGCTCTCACAACGATATATTTTAAATATTATGTGCGTACACGCTTGTCTGTGAGAGATGGGGAGAGGGAATTGATATCGGTACATTTTTCTTCCACTGTCAAAGCCAGTTAAACAATGGTTTTTGTCTATTATTTCCTATCAATAATGCTTGCTAGAGTTGATCTGTTTAACATGTGAATTCAGTAAAATATACACTTCTGTACATTACCACTGCTCTCCTTTCTGATATGTGGTAAGCAAGACAGTGGTCCGTTAGCTCATCCCCCTCTACTTCACACTGGCAATAAAGGCAGGAATATCTGGAAAAAGAGATAGTATATTGCTAGTGGATTCAGATGTAACTGATACATTTTTAGTACTACAAGTAATAAAAGAAGTATTTAGACTTCTTTGGCCATTTATGAGCTTCTTTTGCCGTTGCTAAAATGTGGCATGGGTTGGGTTTTTTTAAGACATGCAGCTGGGTGTGATGTACGCGATGCTGGCAAAAGGTCAACCTTGCTAATGGATGCTGCGAGCACCGCACAGCACTGCCAGCGCGTCAGGATATTGATCCAGAAAAGCACTCTTAACATAACCATGACCTTAGAGAAGAATGGATGAAAATACTGAATGCTACACCTACAGGCATTGGATAAAAGCATCGTTTAATTGCTGCGATACACTTGGAGCGCGCGTGACTGAACTATCAATTTCCAGAGCCCTCATTAAGTATCGACACTTCGTTGCAGAGGATTCCTAGTTAGTTTTCACTACAAAGCATGGTCTCGTTGCATGGTGGAAACACCGATTTCAAGGTTGGTGCTGTTTTTAAATGTGTCTGGGTAAATGTTCAAGTTTTTCTGGGCATCAAAAGATCAGTAACTGAGAAGGAGACAGGTCTTCTGAGTAAACAACCTGAATAATGTGTGGTTTCAGAATTCAAATAGCAAGGGGTATAGAGACTCTTTTTGATTAAATACTTTAACTCAAAATACTTTAATACTTTAAATCAAAAAAACCCCATTTTAATAATGATACCAAAATCGATCCTAATCCTTAATGGACAAAACCAAAGACCTCAGTCATTCTAGACTTGCTAGACACCTGATTGATTGCTCTAACAGGCCCTGCCCTTAAAGAGAATGAAAGGAACAAAGAATTTGAACTTTTGACATACAATACGCATATATTTTGTAAATATATGTATTCCCTCTACATACTCTAAGTGTATAGATAAGAAAAACTGTCACTCTTTTTAATGAAAAATTATTTCTGAAGAACACTTTATCAGAAGAGAGCCAATTACATTTAGATTATTATTAGTCTTATTAATTCTGGAATGAACCAACATTTTCAAGGAGTTTTATTTGAAAATAAATCAAAATTCTCCCCCAAGAAAAATGGCAAAAATTGCTGACTTGTCAATGTACTGTTGTTTCTACAAAACAGTCACACGGAGCTAAGTATTATCAAAGCCATGCTAACTGCAAGTAAAATGTATTATTTTGTAGTCATACACAAAAAAGTAATTAGCGTTCACTTTAAGTACTATTTGAGTATTACGATTTAAAAATATTAGCAAAGGATTCGTGTGGAATTCTATGAAACAGAAGCAAGTTCCAATTTAAACAAACTAAATCAGGGAATTCTTCTACCAGTTTGACTTTACTGGTCTCATTTCTTTCTTCTCTTTACTCTCTACTCTTTTTTCTGACTTTACCCTCTCTCATTTCACTCAGACATACCTAAGCAATGAGAAGGAGCTTGTTATTTTTTTATACCATGACACATTCACGCTAACACATCACTCTGAATATTTTCTAGGGGAAAGCCTTATTACAACAGTGTGGCTATACCCAGGGAAGAACATGCACCTCCTTCTACTGCTGGCTTAGTTTCTCGTTACTAGTTCAGTATTGCTCTAAGAGATTTTATAATAGTAACATTCAGCTTATGGCAGTAAAGTCAATTTGAGTGAAATAATTATTGGTTTGTGGTGATTTTGTTTGTCCCTTATGTTGGCCCTTAATATTTTAGAATTAAATTTTGAAGGCAAAAGGGAAACATTCCTAATTTGGGGAGTGGGACCATCCCAGTTCACATCTTGATCTGTTTATAATGGTGAAAATCTAGATGAACTCTGTTAACACCAGAAATATTCTAGTGTGAGGACCTGATTCTGACCTTAGTGAAGTCCTCAGCAAAACTTTTTTTCTAGTTTCATTAAGATTTGGGCTTTATATTGCTGCTGCTACAGGCCATCCTATTTCCTTCAGCTCAGAACCTCCATTTAACAAATCTGATGAAGCACAATCATGAGGTATTTCCTATGTCAAGGAAGAAGGTGAAATGACAGGAAGTCACCATGTTGAGATACTAAAATATTTGCACAGAAGCGGTGCAGAGACATTAATATTACTTGTAGGTTATTTTATATTCTTAACCTTTAAACATTTATGAGTGGTTTCAGCGAATCTTAGGAAGAGATTTAATATAACCCTGTCCCAGATGTCTGTGCCGTGGCTCCACTGCAAGTGATCCTCCTGACTCCGGGTGCAGCAGAATGAAAATGCTCAGGCCACAGTCACTGAATTGCAATTTCCACTCCCTGAGTGGAAACTGCCAGTGAAGTTCATTTTACACTAACACAGCAATCCATGTGCTGGCACGACCGAGGTAATGCAGGAACAGATGTCAGGGGTAGTTTGCCCAATATCAGAAACAACACACAAAGGTATCTTGATGCTATAATGCATTAAATGCACTCTCCTTTCCAACCTATCTTAGCGGCCTCACTGGTGGCTTGACTCAAGAGATACAGCCAACGCTTTCTGCGGCCATAATTGATTATAAACCCTGCAGATACCCATCATCAGGTCACTTGCTCCGCCACTGAAGCTCTACTGAGTTTTGAGAAGCCTTGCCAAGCCTTATGTAGCTCAGCGCTTCCCAACGTGCCGGTTACAATTGGGTTCCTTCTGCAAAAGCCAATTTAGAAAAATATTGACAAGAAGAACAGTATTTAACTACCATTAATATCAAGCTGTTGCAGTTCACACATTCCATTGTTAGTTTTAAGCAGATCTTTCCCAAATAGAAAATCCATGGCAAAAAGTAAAGAACCGATAATGTTAACCACAAATAAACTTTTTTTTTGGCTGCTTTTCTTACGTTCTCTGTAATTCCCCGCAGTGCTGCTAAGAGCAGGCATTCTGAAGTTCACACATTTACTTGCTTGTTTAATTTTATGGCATTTTCACACTGCTGCTGCTAGACAAGAAAGATTTAAGGGTACTGTTTTGCAGTTAGCAAGACAGGAGAAATTCTAAAAGTCAGATGTGAATCTGTTCAGAGAACAACTAAGAGGGAGTCACATTTAAGCAGTACAATATCCTCCCACAAAGCAACACAGGTATAAAAATATGAGGGGAGAGCAGGACTGAACATTGTTCACTATGCAGAAAGAGGCACAGAGTAAACATTCACAAACGTGGGGGAAAACACTTGGGTTTATATGAGTTTCCACGTAAACATTTTGTTTTTAATCCGGTCTTGGCTGACTGTTTTTCCTGTTGATATGTGCCTTGTCCTCCACCACAGAGTCCCACTGACCTTTTGCTCTGCACCTTGTTTTGATGAAACATGATTAACAAGCCCCGGTTCAAACAGTAGCATTTACAATTTCTTTTGCATGCGAGTAAGTGACGTTTCAAAGGCTTTATTTAGATTTAAGAAAAAAAAGGCTTGGTTTAGGTAGTTTTACCAAAGATGTGGGGGGGTATATTTAAAAAAAATGCCAAAATCAAACCACAAATTTTTATATATTTGTCCTGTATTTTAACAGATGCCATTGTGTCCAGGATTTTTATAATTAGGCAGTCATAGCGTATATAAAAAAGTGATTCGTCCTTTCTCCAGCCAAAGAGAGTACGGCCAAGACCCACCCCGCTCCCTGTCCAAGGGTAAACTCTGAATTGTTACACACGGTTTGCCCTCAGGCAGGTTTTAACTTAGATTATTGCTGTACTTTAGATAGGGTTGAAAAGGTTTCTTTGTTTCCCTGACAAATAGAAGAGTCTTCTATAAATAACCCTGTACAAGGTTTACATGTGCTGTCTGGGAGCTTTCCCCTTTTTGTGTCACGAAATATAAAATTAGATTACCCTTTGCCAGATCGTTCACCCTCTCCCTAAAACTGTCAGTAACAGGGAAAAAAAAGGTAATATAAAGGATACAAGGACTGTCGAAGAACAACTACACTCATCTCATGTGTTGTAAACAAATAGTCTTTTGTTATTGGGGATTCATTCTATTGACTATAAAAGCAAATTGCAAGATTTGCAGGTTCAAGGACAGCCCATCATCCCGTAACTCACTTTATCACTTTGCTTTATTTGTTCAGTTCTTACCTAAACAGGTAAAACCAAACAAATAAACCAGTTCAAGTAGATTAAAAAAACCTAAGCATCTCAAGATATTGACCATGAACATTTCTAAAGCCCTTCTTTTTTTCCCTTTCCATTTAAACAATTGCCCTGAGTCTCTAGTTACAGGGCACGTACCATTTCTCACATCCAGGAAAAGCTAATTCATTAGTTCTTGAACATAACGAGGTGCTGTAAACGGTTTCATTTTTAGACATACATACACGTGCGTATGTCTCAGCTCAGGAGACCACATATATCTATAAGAATAAAAAAAAATGTATATATTTTCCAGGATCCAACATATTTTCTGTAGCTTCACATTTTTGCAGAAGCAAAGGCAGATATGACCTACTCTTGAACAGGAAACAAAGAGGGAGATGAGGTAGATTTGGCAACTCCAAGATGAAAGCACCAGCAAGTTCACTATCTTTCAGTTTGTATCTGGCCTGCAGTAGAACTGGTAATCTCCTGTCAAAGTGATTTTCTTGGAACTTTCCATCACTGGTTTGATTTGGGAGGAAGATGTCACCATTTTCTGGGTCCAAACTCTGTGGTGCTGATCATCTCATACAAACAGCTTTTACAGTCATGTTGTTAACTTGCCAAATCTACTATGTAATGACAGCAGAAGGATGGCAGTATTTCCTGTGTTTACTCTTTACCCATATGCTACCCCACTGATGAATAATAAAAGCAGACCTAAAAAGATTTAAAGCTCATCTTCGGTAAAACCTACCACAACCCAGGACAGCTATATGTGTTCTTGTAGAGACTGCAACAAAGTATGTTCCAGCCTATGTGAAATCTTGTCAGTCAGAACCAAGTCACCGAATTTCCTCTGTCATTTACTGGTTTTCTTTAGTGCCAAATAAATCATGAGGAAAATAGTAATACCATGCCACTGGCTGAGCTCTAATTTTGTCTGTTGCTGCGTTACCTTTGCTGTCACTTGGTTAAGATTTAGATCTCAGTTATGCCCAACTTTAATTGCTTTGCATATCATTGCATTAAGAATATAACGTGATGAAATGTCATTAGCCACTGTAAGATAATTAAGTACAAAGGTTATGAAAGAAAATCAATCAGGGACTAAAACTGTAATTTTTTTTTTCTGGTAAATCACACACTCATTTAAAATCTGACTTAATGTAAGTATGAATAATGTATGGAAAACATTAAATCATGAAGGATAAAAGTAAAATGCTTTTTAAAAAAGCATGGGAAAAAAAACCCAAAAGAAACCCCAACCACATAAGCCCTTAAGTGCCTGCCAATGATATGTGAAAATAAACCCAGCACTGTCATCGTTGACATACGGAGAATGGAAGTCTCTTGAAGATGGCAGTGAAACTGCATTAGAGATTTTAGGAAGGAGTGATGATAATTTTCCAGTACTGAGTGGGTGGCACACACACAGATCTGACTGTGGTGGGAAGGGCTGGAATGGTCACAAGGCTGCAAGCTTGTGGTGAGGTGAAGATACATGCTCAGGATGAATTACATCAGAGGAGGGCAGACAGACTATAGGCTTGGCCAAGATCTGTTACTTGTGCACGTGTTTAAGGCTGAGTAGGCGTTTACAGATGTGTGTGGCTTTACTTAGATGCACACACAGAGAGAAATTGTTGACGTCTGCCCAATTAGTTTCCTGGGGGGGGGGGAAGTTAGTTAAGAAATAAGAAAATCTGAGAACATATTAGAGGAGAAACTTAACAGTATTAATGAAGATCAGGGTGTGTATCAGAAGACTTGATTGCATGGTAAACATTCCACAGCTTTTTAAATATGTTCATTTTAAAAGAACAATTTTATTAAAATCCCTTTCTGAAAAGGAAGGAAAGGTAAAGGCTAGCTGTAGATGGCAATCACAAATTGTCCAGAAGAATTAATTCAAGCCTAGTAAAACCACTTGACTGTGGTGCCTGTTAAATTCTAGCAAGCTTGAAATGATGGCCTTTCTGTGAATACATAGTTGTTTGCAGTGAAAAATTTCCATTGTTGATTCAAAGGCTGAATTTCTTTAAATGATGAGGAAAAGTTTATTTAGACTTTTTGCTTTGCTTGGTCTCTTAAATGTGGTAGAAGAAATCTGTTGTGGAAAGACACAGAGACGGTTCTAATCATAGGGCAGACAGGAAATCTCAAATTGATTTTATTCCCTGGAGTAATATCTAGTGAACAATGGAAAACTCCGATGTTATCAACCCGAGGCATTTTATTATTATTGTATGACTTTGCACTACGTAGCGCTTTATTTCTGTAACTAAAAACCTGCGAAAAATACTCTGTGGGACCCAAGAAAATACTGAATGCTAAGTGAGGCCCTACTGTTTGGCTCATTTTCATCTTCTCCTTCTGTCTTCGAGAGTAATTAATTAAATATGTAGAAAAGCAGGAGAAAATCCAGTTGAATACAACAATAATGTGACAAGATTCCCTTTTAAGAAAAATGATGAAAAAAAATATTAAGATGTTTTTGCAAGTTTCTCTGCAATAAGGACATAGCCAAACTTTTTTTTCTGCAAATTTTAGGACCTTTTGGATAACATTCCCAGGATGGCATCCTGAAAAAAAACAAGTAGTATGGCCTATTAGGTTTTTTCTTACTGCTTACATTGAATTAATAACTAATTTTTCATGCACAGAGGAAGCTGCTGACCCAGTTGATGTAGATGAATGAGTTACCACTAATTTCCAAATTACTGAATTTGTTAGAGAAGACAATTACATATTATTCCTTCAACTTTGTATTGGGCTTGCACGGCAAGGTTTTGGTAGCAGGGGGGCTACAGGGGTGGCTTCTGTGAGAAGCTGACAGAAGCTTCTTGTGCATTCAACAGAGCCAATGCCGGATGGCTCTGAGGCAGACACACCACCGGCCAGGCTGAGCCCACTGGTGATGGTGGTAGTGCCCCTGGGGTAACATATTTAAGAAGGAGGGAAAAAACCCAACAAACCTGCACAACACCAGCAGCAGTCAGAAGAAAGAGGAGTGAGAATATGTGAGAGAAACAATTCTCCAGACACCAAGGCCAGTGAAGGGGGAGGCGGTGACCCAGGCACCAGAGCAGAGATTCCCCTGCAGCTTGCGATGAAGACCATGGTGAGGCAGGCTGTCCTTCTGCAGCCCATGGAGGTCCAGAGTGGAGCAGGGTGGTAATAAATTAATTTCCCCAAGCAGAATGTTTTGCCCATGACAGTTACTGGTGAGTGATCTCTCCCAGTCCTTATCTCAACTCATGAGCTTTTCATTTTACATTTTTACTTCTCTGTCCAGTTGAGGAGGGGGTGATAGAGCAGCTTTGGTGGACATCTGGCATCTAGCCAAGGTCAACCCACCACAGAGATTTTATTCACTTTTCAATTAGGATATATTAGTTCTGTAATTTCAACAATAAAAATAATCTCATCTTCCTTTTGCATTTTTGTTGTTGTTGGGGTTTTTTAAGGTTCTTACACATCAAGATTTACCATGGAAATCAGTTGCATGTGAAGAGTACTTTTGGCAGTGGGAGAACTGGCAGGCTTGGCTTCTTAGGCCTTTGTATCATGCATATAAAAAATATTGTGTGATCTCCCACAAATCTAAGTGATCATAACATCTCTGCCTCTGACTTCTGCATTTAGGAAGGAGTCATCTCATGTTCTAACTCTTCCCTCAGAATAAGCTCTTTCCTGTAGCTACCTGGCTTCCTTCAGTAATTTGTAAAAACTTCCAGCTTCTGACAGGCCATCAAATACTCAGATATTGGGTGACGATTTACAAAACTTACTGTTGAAGTCGTGCTCTATTTTAGTCTTGTTAAGCTTTGATTCCCAAAGACATAAGGGCTTTTTTTGTGATGTTTACAAGCCCTATCCTAAGGACTGTCCCTGGCAGCACGTTAAAATGCAACCCTACTGCAGGACTTTATGAATAAAGAGCATATTCAAAATCACAGAATCATAGGATGGTAGGGGTTGGAAGGGACCTCTGGAGATCATTGAGTCCAACCCCCTGCCAGAGCAGGATCACCCAGGGCAGCCCACACAGGAGAAGACCCAGGTGGGTCTTGAAAGTCTTCAGAAAAGGAGACTCCACAGCCTCTCTGGGCAGCCTGGTCCAGGCTCTGTCACTCTCACAGGGAAGAAAATTCTCCTTATGTTGAGGTGGAACTTCCTATGCTCCAGTTTGTGGCCGTTACCTCTCATCCTATCCCAGGGCACCACTGAAAAGAGCCTGGCCCTTTCTACCGGACACCCACCCTGCAGAGATTTGCCAAGTTCTAAAAAAATCTAAGATCCCCTCTCAGTCTTCTCCAGACTGAACAGCTCCAGGGCTCTTGTTACCATTTAATTGTCACAACTCATCACTAGTGTCTTCCTTCCAGGTGGCCAGTGCACCGCAGCACACTTTAAGGCACCCCAAACAACTCTACTTTTTAACCATTCGGGCTTTTTTTTTTTTTTAATAAGAACACCAGTCCCGTTTTTCTGTGCGTTAAACCCCCGACC
>JAAGNO010021791.1:2765-47907 GCA_033439905.1 Ceryle rudis
AGATCGAGTCCAGCCCCCCTGCCAGACCAGGATCACCCAGGGCAGGCCACACAGGAACAGATCCAGATGGGTCCTGAAAGTCTTCCGAGGAGGAGATTCCACAGCCTCTCTGGGCAGCCTGTTCCAGGCTCTGTTGCTCTCACAGTGAAGAAGTTTTTCCTCATGTTGAGGTGGAACCTTCTGTGCTCCAGTTTATACCCATTGTTCCTTGTCCTCTTGCTGGGTACTACAGAAAAGAGACTGGTCCCTTCTGCTTGACGCCTACCCTTCAGATATTTACAGACATAGATGCTTGAACCCACCTGCCACAGGCTGGAAACGTTAAACAAAACTTGCAACTTGATGGCCCAAGATGGCCAAGACCAGCAACTGTTGTAATGGTGCATTGGCCACGATCTTCACCTGGCGCAGAGCATCACTTTGGGTTTCTCTTGGAAATATTTGTCATCTTCCCTTTGCCTGTACAAGCTTTTAGTAATAAAGGTGTCAAGTCTCTGTGAAGGAGTGAGAATGGATGGGCTCTCCCTTGGGTCCGGCCGTGCCGCTGCCACCCAAGTCCCTCTCTCCCAGCACCCATCCTGCACAAGCAGGGCCTCAGCCCCGCGCTGTAGCCTCACCTTGTGGACACCTCCCATTTCAGTCAGTATGACCCTAATCACCAACAAGTCACTGAAATAAACGCCCACTGCTCCCCTCCGTCTGCTGCTGCCGTGAGAGCAGTTCTTCCAAAGAAACTCGCAGGACCTTGCTCCACAACGCTGCCAACCTGCTGTGTCACCACCAGGTTGGTGGGGTGGGTTTTTTTTCATCTTGCTTGAAGAGAAGCATTTATCAGCTGTCTTGGAAACCTCATTTTGCATTTAAAAGTGCAATAATTGGACTAGAGACAATGGTGGTATGTTCTTTTTTTATTTTTTTTTAATTAAAAAAGCAGGCAAAGAAGATCTTAAGTGAGGGGCGAAGCGACTGTGGGAATTTGCTCTTAGATGGAGCAAGTCCAAACACTATCGTCGTGATCTGGGCTGTTTTGGGTCCCTTTCAAGCATTTATTTGCATTGATATGATCAAACACCCAGTTCAGAATGGCTGCTTTTAACTCAACAAAACGAACGCGGGGATTCACCGAGGGTGAATCCAAAACTGTGTCTGCAGCTTTGTGCCTCCTTTTTAACAAGACCTTTCCTGTGTTCACTTTCTAAATGATGACACCATACCAGGGGTTGTCGTTCAACAGATTGTTGGTTCTTTTAACAATTTGTTCAATGGAGGAGGAGGAGGAGGGAGTAGGAGCAGCTATGTTTGTCACTACTGTTGTTCAGTAGAATAATTGATTTTTCCAGTTTGGCAACCAATTCCCATTTTCTGACGCCTTTTTTTTTTTATTTTTTTTAATTTTCCCCTCCTTCGTGTCTTCAACAAAAGATGCTTTTCCCTTCCAATTCTTAAGAGCAATTTGCAGTCTCAGCTTTCTTGGTTGAGGAAACTGGCTCCAAGAAGGAACTGGTGATTTGCTTACTGGTTTTGGGGCAGCATCCGCAGACTAAGCCTCGCTGTGCCTTTTGGCCTCTGGCTGGGAGGAACAGCCTCCTCAAAACTGCCCGGCTGGGGGAGCATCCCCACCTTTCTACCCTGTTGACATAGGACTTTTGACTCCCAGAGCCTTAGCAGTTGTTTTGCAAGATTTATTTATTTATTTTTAATTAAAATGGAAGTTTTATGGAAGGAGACATGGAAGTGTTGCACCCTCAGGGAAGATCTTCCTGCTGTATATGTTTGTAACAGCAGATGATCGACCCATGCCTTGCTCTTCTAGCTGTGAGGCTCCATGCTTTGGTGATACCTGGTTTTGGCTAGGGCAGTAACCAGCAGCAGTCTGAGTCAGCTGGAGGACGTTGTCTGGGTGAAGGGGAGTATTTAGTGGTTTTGTAAGCTTTGATTTTTAATAGAGCTTTTTACAAATTTCAGTAGTTCTTCGGTGGTTTTTTCCTTTTTTTTTTAGGCTGTTTATCTACCAATAAGAGCTCTTCATATCCAACGTTCTGATAGAGGCAGATGTCTGTGGGACTTGCACTGCACAAGTCCAAGGTACCCCCTCTTTGCATCCAATCACAGTAAAAAGGCTGGTCAGTCTCTCGCATGAGGCACCCAGCAGGATCTCACAGGGATAACTGTAACCAGCTTCTGCTGAACTTACTTCTTAAAATCCTGTTAGCTTTTGGTATTCAGACTAGGTATTGTAAGGACTGGTTTCAAGAGCTGGTATGAGGTGGTCAGCCCTGAGCATCCCAGTCTCACCATTGCTGCTCCAGCCTGTATCCGCACTCTGGTTCACAGTGTGAAAGCTCATGCAGGTCAGAGGCAGCACGACATGCTGATGGTGTGGGGACAAGGGAAAGGGACTTGACCATAAATTGTCCTGCTTTCAGAAGAGGAACCAAGCAGGACAGAGTCGCTCGGTGTTTGTCAGGCCACGTGAGGGCAAGGCTGGGGTCACAGCTGCATTCATGTCTCATCATTGGTAACAGAAGCAGGGCTCTCATGGAGAGGTGCAGGTTTGTGTGGTGAAAATGGCTCGACAGAGTAACATTGGAGGAGATGATGCAAATGCTGCACCTCTATTAGAGCAAGATGCTGCTGCTTTTTGGTTTTCTTTCCTTTTTTTTCTTATAAATTGAAGAATTATCCCAGCTGAAGGCAACACTCCTCTTAGTATGCTAGCTAGGCATATTATTTTTGAATCTCTTTTTGGAGGTAGGAGGTGGTTCCCCAGCCTCTTGCCTTTGGTTCCTGTAGCATCCAGCCACGCTGGGACCTGTCCTGGGCGAGCAGCTCACTGGCCTGGGGTGTGCAGGAAGTTTGCACCTCTGCTCTGGGGAACACGTGTGCCTATTCCCTGCCAAATTTTGAAAGCCCTTTTAATGTAAACAGCCAAAAACTTCTCCAAAAAAGGCCTTAAAGCTCCAGTACACAACTATATTTGCATATTAAACTTAAAAACACATTTAATATATTACCAGTGATTGATTTACTAATTTATGCACAGTTTTACTTATACATTAAAATACTTGTAAGAGAAAAGTGCAATAATTGCCCTGATTTGAGCGTAGTGGTTAAGACTTCTATTTACTGGCTCTGTTAAGTATAAATCTCTAATGTTTAAAATTCAGCGATTTCTTCAGTACCAGCCCTCTAGGACTGTTCAGAAACATGACTGAATTTTGCAAGTTACTGTAATTTGTGGAAGGCTTTTTCCAAAGCTTCTAAAGTCAGATAAAAGAATCTATTAAAAAAAAAATAAGCATTTCTTTTTCTCTCCTTTTTGGTTATTGCAAATTGGGTATAATAGTCTTGGCTAGTTTGGAGTATTAGAAGGGTGAAGATGCATCATTAACAATAGGATTTTATGAACGTTTTTTGTAATATTATGTAATATTTAAACTTGTTTTGTTTTCTTTTTTTTTTCCCCCAATCTTACATGTAGTAATTAATTTTGTCTTACTGACAGATGATTCTCAATGACTGATTTTCAAGAAAAAATCCAGACAGGTATTTTTAACCCTTTGTTTTCATTCTAGACAACTTGCATTCAGGGGTCTGGTTGTAATTAAGGGGCACTGTGCTAGGGCTCTGTTATCAATTAAAGTTTGGCACTGTTTATATGAGTTCCTATAGCTACACCTTCATGATAATCTTTCTTCTGGATGGGTGGTGGGGATGTAGACTGAGGAGATGTCTGTTTTGCTCTGAACAAAGATACCTATGCTGTGTATTACCCAAACCATCCCCCTCCTGGGTTTTGTGGTAACAGGAGCCACCAACTTACCTCCATCTCCCCTCTTTGCTTGCTATTGATCCACCTCTCTTAGTTTTGCTATCAATGTATTTCTAGTATTTACTACGCCGTCCTTTCAGAGGGTGATATTGCCATTGGATGTCTCTGGGGCTTCTGCTACAACAGCCTCATTTTTAGGGCTTTACCCTGAAGGTACGTGCCCAGGTTAGGTGGAGATAACTCTCTTCCCAAAGCAGGAGCAGTTTAGCTGCTGCTGGCTGGACTTGTCCATACACTCTGTGCATGTGCAGGACCCCATAGATGAAAATAATAGCTAAAGGAAGTCTGTGCCTAGTGCCAGGCCTCATGGCCACTTTTATGGTGGTTTTGTATTGTAATTGAAAGACTAAGAAGGGGCTGGTGCCTGTTTGATGAAACCAGCGAGAAACTCTCTGTGGATGTGAGGAAGGCTTTAATTGTCAGCAAATATGAAAATCTGTAGCTTTGAGAGTGTGGGGGCTTTGCTGTTGGGTTTTCTGGGGTTGATTGGCTGGGGTTTGTTTGTGTCTTATGTTTCTGCAGGTTTTGTTTTGATGGTATTTTGGGCTAGTCTTTTTTTAAATATCTCCCCTGAATCCCATGTTGCTGCATCTTTTCCTGGCATGTTTTGCACCCTCCTCTCCTGCTCCTGGCCCTATCTGAAAGGCAAGTCCTGCTTGTCTCCCTGTGTCAGCTTCTAGAGGGTCCCAACAGAAATGCTTCTCTGCAAGGTATCGCTTCCTGATTGAAATCCTTAAGCCCTAAGAAGGGCCACCAAACGGGACCTCCTCTGCATTGGGCCCTGTGCTGTTTTGCTGAAAACATTCAAGAAGAAAAATGCATTATAGTATAAGCAATAAGGGCTGTACTATCAATTACAGAGAGCTGTAGATACCAGTCTATCACCCACACTGTGGCTGTAGTGTTGCATGTAAATCCCATTTGTTTCTGTGATAGTTTGAGCAATAGAATTTCCTGCCTCACATTTCTAGTAACTCCATGCCAGATTTGTATGACCGACCTAGGAGGGGAAACAACATCATCAAGAGTATTCCCCTAAGCTCTATTTCTGTGATGTATTCTTTTGCTTAGAAAAGAATAAAACCCCCACCAAAGCAGATGATGGGTGCGATCGCAGGTCTGTCAAGGGAGCCGGGCAGTAGGGCTCCTCTGCAGCCCAAAGGCACAGAATGGCTGCTTCTGCATCCTCTGGCACCTCTCACTTTCTGGCTTTCACACATTACACACACGCAGATTTGCAGAGTTGTGCCAGCTTACGCTGCTTACCTGGCCCACGAGACAAATGTAACACTCTTTATCTTAATATTTCACTTGAGGAGCGACTCACGTAGTTTTGAAGTACTGAAGACTGAAAAGCCAGGGACATCATTTCCCTGTTCACCTTTTCTCCTGCATGAGTCACCATGTAATATTTTTCCCCGGGTTGCTAATGCTGCCCTGGGTTGCATGTGACACTGACTATCATCTCTATGTGAAGAAATTCCACTTAAATTCCATTAGTGCCTGCTTTGCCTTCGCTTCGGCTCGTGCCCGCTCCTTGCTCGAGCCGGCTGTAATTTGAGGCTGCTTTGGCAGCTGCGTGTTCCCTCCCTCGGCTTTTAAATGATTCTGATCAGGTTTGGGTTTGACTCCTTGGTAGAATTTTATCACTTGGTTTTTTGGACATTCCATACATGTCTATTGGTGAAGATAGCCAAAGTTAGGGTGTGATCTTCCAAATATTTCCTCGTTATCCCATTACACGCCACGGGAATGATTTCACATGGTTTAGCCACTGCCTTGGTTTGGAAATTCCAGAAATATCTCTGCTTCTTTTTATGCTGACAGTAGGCCCTAGGCTTAATATTTGTCGAGTTTTAATTTCTAATTATTCACCCTGCTTCTGCCCCTTTCGCCTCCGCTGAGGAAATCAGCGAGTGGCACCTGCCTTTTCACAGCATCACAGCATGGTAGGGATTGGAAGGAACCTCTGAAGATCGAGTCCAACCCCCCTGCCAGAGCAGGACAAAACTAGAGCAGATCCCGCAGAAATGCATCCAGACAGGTCTTGAAAGTCTCCAGAGGAGACTCCACAACCTCTCTGGGGAGTCTGTTCCAGTGCTCCACAACCCTTACAGTAAAGAAGTTCTTCCTTATGTTGAGGTGGAACTCCCTGTACTTGAGCTTCAATCCATTGCCCCTCGTCCTATCACAATGCATGAGTGAAAAGAGGCTGTCCCTGCCTTCTTGACACCCAGCCCTTATGTATTTACAGACATTAATTAGATCCCCTTTTGTTCTTACCACAACATTACTAGTAATTTTTTTCATTATCGAATCACATCCCATCACTTTCCTTACTCACTAAAAGGCAGGCTGGAATTTTTTATTTATATGTTGTCCTTTCGTCCATTTTGGCTGTGGCTTCTCCATTTTCTACTTAGGGCAAATTTCATCCCACTTTCGCACGTCATTGAAATGGAAGTGGAATAAAATCAGCTTCTCTAGTGAGCTTTGGGACAGGCCAGTGATTGCCTCCCATCACTCTTCTCTCCTGATGCTGGCATGCAGAGCTCTGTGCCCTAGCACACTGTCCACTTTGTTACACATTATTTAGCCCACCCTCTCATCACAACTTAAGACCCTGTAGCCTGTTAGGGGATCGTGTCCTTCAGAGTCCATGTAAATCATGTTCCTGGCTTCCTTCAATTCTTGTTGAGGATTTTGGGGGCTATTTTTTCCAAATATTCTATTAGATTGGTTACGTATGATCTCCCTTTTGTGAATCCATGCTGAATATCTTTAATTAAATCATAACTTTCCCTATTTTGTCCATGATTAGTGTTTCCAATATCTTTCCCACTGCAGAAATCAGGCTGACTGGTGTTTAATTTCCTTGATCTTCCCTAGAGCTGTTGTTATATTTAGGTGTTACATTAGCCCTCCCATCCACAGGTACCTCCCCTGCTTCCAAAGATGTTCCACCAAATATTTGCTAAAGTGTCCCCTTCCTTCTGCCTCTTCCTTCCAAATTCTGGCCAGCATCCCATCTTCAGTAGCTTGTTTTGGACTTCAGCTATTTGAAGAAGTGCATTTTTACAGCTTCACCTTCATTTAATGGATTCATCTTTCCCATCTTTGGTAGCCGTTCCATATGCACTGGTGTTTGCAGCCACCTTGACTGCAGATATCCTGCTCGGTGCCCTAGCTGGTTGATTTGCTCACATGTCGTGGTGGGTGGCCTCATATCAGCCTCTCCGTGTGCATCCCAGTCCTTGACAAACCAAGAAACCACGCTTGGTGTTCAGAAGCTGAGGGCAGTGTCCTGTCCCCAGACCATCCTTTCTCCTCAATGTCGGGTCTTCTGCTTGCTACTTTGGACTCCCCAGGACAGAGATTGCTTCTTTGACCCTTCATGTATTTTCGTCAGGCTGCGTGTATATTTTCTGCTGATATGAACTCATCTTTGAACACTTGCCATTTCCGTATGGAGTTGTTTCCTCTGCTCCTTTATTCCATTCAGGGTCTGCTCCTCCTCTCATTGAAGTCAGCTGGGAGTTTTGCCATCGCCTTCCTCGAGAGCAGCAAGTGAGCCTGCGATTCACTGACGCTTTAAAGCATGCTCTCAAAAATTAACCCTGCTGAAATCGAACCTTGATATTGAGCTTTATATTTCAGTTGTAAATCCAACTCTAACTCCTTGAATGCTGCTTCTGTTTGAAGAATGGCTGCTACAAAGAAGCCCATTAATTTTAATGTAACTCTCCATGGTTAGATTTGGGTCATAACATTTCCACCGTCATGGTTGCAAAAGCAGCATCAAGAGAAAACTGAGGTTTCCTGGATGCTGCACCAGATATGCTAGAATCTTTCCGTCCTTCTTCCCTGTCATTAGGAAACTCATACTCATACAAAAATTGCTCCAATAGTGTTTAAATGTTTGAGGGGGGGAAAGAGGGGAGGGAAAGAAAAAAAAAGGTAATTAAATGATAAGAGAAAAAAAAGATATGAAAATAAGGTTAAGCACAGGTTTTGGGGGTTTTGGGTTTAGGTTTTGTTGGTTTGTTTGGGGTTTTTTTAAGAATAGTGTGAAAACTTTTATTTTTACACTTCCCTTGCTAATAATGCTGAGAGTCACATGCCTCTGTCCCCACAAACCATCGTGGAAATGAGCCCACAGGTCCTGTAACTTCAATCAGAAAACTGCTGCTCTGTCCTTAGCTCACCCCACTGTGATGAAGGCTGGTACCACAGATGGTATGTAAGCTCACACTTACTTCTCTGAGACCATGGAAACCCGAGTATGATGGAATACATCAGGGATGGAGTGGCAGCCTTGATTGCGAGGTTTTTTTTGCTAAAGTCAGACACCGAATGTTACTGTAATGACATTTTATATCTTTCCTTCTATATTCTGGCAGGGAGAGCCACAGGTGTTCCACTGGAATTACTCACACATTTATAGAATTGGACATTCTGTCATTAAATGGACTTAAAACTAAAAAGCCTTTGTCTGCAGAAGGTGACCAATAGAAAGGGACTTTGGATTATCTGATATCCCATAACTTAATCATATGGCTCTTAAGAGTAGGGCATAAGCAGCTGTGTCTCGCTAATATGCATGCAATATGTGTAAAGTGATATGCTTTAATTCTAAACTTGTTTTTAGCAGGAAGAAAAAAAAAAAGGGGCATTTAGATGAGGAACATTTAAGATTCAGCATTAACCATTTTTTTCCTTGGGGCAAAATTATTCATCACCTGATATTTATTAAGGCAACATTTTTATTTTATTGCTCTGTACTGTAAAGAGTCTTTCCAAACATTTTCAAAGTTGTGCAGGGAAGTTTTATAGGTGGATTTGCAGGCAGTATTTAAAGTGGTTTTCAAAGTCAGTGAATTTGAGGAAGATATTTTTTCCTGTTCCTAAATAGCAATGTTGTCAAATCTCACAGTGCAAATAACAGAGCTAAGCAGTCATTTAATTTATTATTTAATTTTAATCTATCCTCCCACAGTAGGTAAACTTGATTTCTGTATTGTAGCGTTAATTGTTAGTTTATGTTGGTTTCATCTCTCTTATTTAAGTATGTTTGCTTTAATAATATTAAAAAAAAAAAAAAACAACCCCAAAAAAACAACCACTAAGACAAAGAAACTGTAGATTAGAGACTTTATTTTCAGGGTAAAATGATACGGATAAGTGAGCGTCAACTGACCAGAAATTATTTGCTTCTGTCTGTTAGACACGTAATGGAGTCATTTAACTAGTCAAATTAGGAGCTGTAGAAATGCACCATGCTTCATTACTGAGTTCGAATGGGCACCATTTTACATTTACGTCAAAAATTATCTCATAGCAAATTAATGTTTTCATTGTGTGGGGAAGCCGGAGCTGTGCAGTATCAGCACCACCTAGAGGATGCGACACAGATGGCTTGGAAATGTTTGTCAAGTTAAAAAAAAAACAAAAAAAAACCCCAAAAACCCTATAGAAAACCCTGAAGAGGAATAGATGATGTTTAAAAAGCAGAGTACTTCCAACAAAGCTCTGCCTTCCCCCAGAAAAGCCCTAGGAGCTTTGCTTGTTTCCTCTCTTAAGCTACACCCGTTCCGCACCAGCCCTGCCTTAGCAGCACATAAGTTGAGGCATGTTTCAGGTTGGCTCCCCTGTAGAGTCCTTCAGTGTCAATACCACTCGTTGTATATTTGCAATAGAAAAAGGTGCTTTTAAAAGCCGGAATTTCAGTTGAAAAATCCAGAGAATGAGCTCCCCTCACAACCGGGAAGAATTTCCAGGCAATGCTCCGGAGGATCTTTCTTCCTTGAGATTTCCCAAAAAGCCAAAAGGAAAGAAGGATGTTGTTAGTCAACAAATTATCTACTTACTTGGCAAATGGAAATGGCTAGTGCCTTCAAGAGTGGGGAAAAAGAGGACAAGAGTGAGACAAAAGCAAGGGCAGTGGATAGACTTCTAGCTTGAAAAAGTTATAGTAGTGAATAGCTGTAATGCAGGAGCTAAAAAATGATAACATAAACTAGAAGCAATAAGATGAATTGGACAGTGATAGTGGTAAGCTGCTTAAAGCAGAGAGTCGTTTTGGGTGCTCAACACTCTGTTTTCCTTAAGGGTATTTGTTGAACAGGAAGTGGTATAAGATCCAATAAAAATCTATTACAATCTTAAATTCTCTGGGGCAAGAGATGCTCACAGGTGGGACCCTGCCCCAGCCTGGCAGCTTTTCCAGCAGCACCAGGGCACAGTGGGCACTCCTAGCACCAGACAATTAGATGACTTGCAAGGCAGGAGATGTTCCTACCTCAGTGTTTCATGATGAAAGTCAGCAGAGGCTAAGTGCCCTTGGCAGTGTGGATTAGTGTTTCAATACAACTTCTGGAGTTTGGGGGGGGTGGAATAAAAATATAAGGAAAATAGGGAGGAAAAAAAGGAAAACAGAAAAGTTGGAAGAAATGTCTAGGGTGACCTAATGCTGTACTGCTACAGCAGGGTCTGTGCAGACAGGGTCCCAAGCCCTTCCAGCTCAGCAGTGGCTTTTTGGACCACATCAGTGGTCCTTAGCTCCTGCCTGCTGACCATGGCCTTGGAAACCTATGGCAGAGCAGTAAGACGGGACAGACCATGGTGGTTACGTGGACCAAAATGTATCCCTCAGGCATTCTGTCAGGGAAAGGATTTTCTTGCACGCTCAAGTATGCGGCACCCACGAGCAGAAATTTGCAGGATTTGAGCCTTGGGTATGATCCGCATTAAATATATTTCATAAATTGACCAGAATATCTAAACATGTTTTCCAATCTTATTAAATGTTGTGCGTGCATAACTGAATTAATTCCCCATATTAATATTCTTAGAAGACATTTATAGAACAAAACAAAAAACATCCACAAAGTATTTTGACACAAAGCACAGGAGCTGGAGACAAAGATGAGCTGAGAGGGGGAAGTGGACCAGAATTCATTTAGTATTACACTTATCTCTGGAGCAAATGATCACTCATTAATTAAAATGCTGCTGCCAATTGTAGTTGGAAGACAAAAATTCTTTGTAATTGCATCAAGTGTGTAATTTTTGTTAGTATACTATTATTTTTCATATTTCATTGAGATGCTCTTCAGGATCCTGTTGAAAAATCAAATAATTGCTTGTGATATCATTTTGTGGCTAAGTATAGTGTCTTAAATACTTACTGTGCTGTAAGTTCAAGAATTTGACGGTGACTTCAGGGCCATGGTTATGATAATGCCAAATCTGTAGACGATAGAACATGCCTGTGAGCAAGTTTTCTTTTGTTCTAGACAAAGATTTTTAGGTTTTTTTTCTTCCTTTTTTTTTTTTTTAATGGCTTAAGCTCATTGCAGAAAAGGATTTCTTTGAAATGGCAAAGAAAAAAAAAATGTTAAGAGCCTTGCTTACAAGTACCCTGGTATTTTCTTTTTTTTTTTTTTTTTTTTTTTTTTAAACTGTAGAAACACTTTACCTATTATCATGAATCTTGTCTGCTGAGCTAGTTCAGCCTTCATGTTATGTTTACCAAGGCCAGACTAGAGATCAAATAATTTATAACCATTCCTGTTGGGTTTTATGTAATAACTTTGGAACTCATATAAAGTAATGATCCACAAACTCTTTTAATGTTCATTATAAAATATGAAATATTTCTCAGAACCATTGCAATTATGTGACCAGACATAACTGTTTCACACATGAGTAAATACAGGGAGGTTTAACATAACTTTATTATCTTCCTGTCTTTTCCTCTCATTGATGTGATAATACTGTTTTAATATTTTTCTAAAGAAAAGTTAAGTAATTTCAGAATCTCTATTGAGGCCTAGTTTATTGGTTTTTGTAATAGAGTACTCAAGAATAATTGTATTTATGATTAGACTGATAGTAGTAAATGTTGTTGTGCTGAATAGGGGTAAAATACCCCTGAAAGCTTTATATTATTATTTGAATATATACACATACATCAGGAGGAAGAAATTATTAATATCTGTCTGTCTGTCTATGCATTTATATTATGCTCATCATAGTATCAGTGCACCTTCTCCAGAGACTTTTGGGGGTTTAGCAGTTATTAAAGTGTCAGGAGATATAGGATGGCAAAACTCATTAAGACTACAGGGGGAAAAAAGCCACCAGCCCAGGTCCTTGCCTGATATTTAGAGCTAACCTTTCATTCCCCCCTCTTCTTTGATTCAGAGAAGACAAAGTGGAGCCTGCCATATTTTAAACTCTCTGGTGGAGCTGGTTGAGCCGCACAAACTCCTGTTAGACCCAGCTGGGGACTTCATTGACCTTCAGAGGGTTTCTGCATCAGCCAGACTAGGAGAGGTCTCTGAACTTTAGAGTTGGTAGCTCTGAGGCTTTCCACAGCTCTTGATCCCTGTGCTGTTCCTCTGATGGGAGTGATGGAGGAACATCTCTGAGATCCCACCTGTGTGTCTGGGTTACAGCACATGCAGTGAATGTTTGGTGCTAGCGCACGGCAAAACAAGCCACCCTAGAGACACCAGCATGGAGGGGAAATGTTCATAGCACGCAGGGTGGTCACCTTCCCCCTTGAGGAGCAGCATTCAGCACACAGAATGGGGAGGAGGGTGAACATGTGTGTTCAAACTGGAGAATATACCATGCTGGCTTTATTTTCCCAGCGTAAATTGGTAATATATAGTAATAGAATTTTGGTCTCCAGCAGAATGGTACTAAACAAACATCACCAAAAAAAAAAAAAATCTTTGACCAGAAGAGCATAATCTAATTAAGAACAGCCTTCATAAGTAAGTATTTCCTACTTCTCCCCTTGCCTGCCTGCTGTCACCGTGCAGATGCTTAGGGGTAGGAGCTGCCTTCTCATTACTAGTCTGCAGGGTGCCAAGGGCAGTACCCTGCTGTAGGACTGGTTGCAGCACCACCAGTTGGTACTAACAGCAGTGGGTGTGATGGGGAGGAGCCAGCATGGTGTTGGGCCTGGAACTTTGTGTTTTAGGCTGTGTAGGTGCTTGATGCTGGAGTCCTTAGAGGAGCAGATAGATGGTTCTCCAAATACCATTCCTTATGCATACAGGAACTTTGGTTCTGGTGTTCCAGCAGCCAGCCGCCCTGCATCCAGAAAGATGAAGGTTTGTCAAGCTCCCTCTTCCCATGTCCACCCCGCTGTAATAAATGGGGATGGCACAAGCCCAGAGAAGCTCAGGCTGGCTTGTTGAAGCTGAGGACTGCTGACAGACCTCACAGACTTCTCTTCCTTTGGTTTTCTTTTGCCTTTCTCAGACCACCAAAAAGTGGTCTGATGTGGTACCATGGAGGGGCTTCACAACATCTCTGTGCGCTTCCAGTGCACTCCAAGGTTAAATTCCTTCAGTCCCACCATCCTGTTTGCCTCTCATACTGCAGACTTTGTGCGGGGATGGGCAATTTTCACACACTAAGAGAAGTGAATCCAGAAATGTTATTTTCATGAGTCAGGGATCACCTGCAAGATGCTAAGTGCTGAAGCAAAGCAGAGCCGCCAATCCATTATACATGGTCTTTTCTAACGAGAGAGAGAAATTCATTATTTCACAGAGTCCCTCTGTTGCTTGGAATATTTGTAGGACATTCCATTCTCTTTATTTTTAAATTAAAAGGTTCTTTATTTTTCATTATGAAATGCTGGTGCATTGAAGAATGAGTCCAGTTGTGTTTAGCAGTAGCAAAATGCTGTCCAAAGATACGATGCTAAGTACAATCTATGCAGCCGTTGCAAGGGACAGTGGTAACGAGACCAAGTCTCCATTTTTGTACTTGAGATTAGTTTTGTACAGTTTTAAATATGAAACAGCCCTTGTGGTAGACACTTTGGGTATGAAAATTCTGAAGTTTTGAAATGCAAGTGTAATTTTTATTTCCAGTCATTTATAGATTTTTTTATTATTAATTTTTTTAGTGCATCCATTTTAGGAAACATTTTTTATCATTTCCTAAGGCATGTTTTTGTACGGGCAGAGTTACAATAGTTAATTTATTTGACACTGAAAACTGAATTTTAGCTTGCCTTTGGAAAGTCTGGAAAAAAAAACCACCAACAAAATCAGATTGTGAAAGATTTTATTTTGCACATAGTAGAATATAGCTCAACAGGGGACAAAGCTCCACATTTGCAGAGTTAGAAGGAAGATGTCCCAAAGACAAAGGTTTAGAAAAAAACACTCTGCTTTTGTCCTCAGCATTTTCCCTCCCAGGGTTCAAAGGACTGGGTAGATCCCTAATGGAGAGGCTACTTTTGATCTTGTGATATTTGCTGGATGCTCACAATGCAAGATTCATTGAAGCATTTTCTGTAGGGGACCTTGTGATTCAATTAACCATGGCTGGGTTTGTTTTCACTATATACTCTTAACCTAGGGATGCTGTACCTAAATTTGGGAGAAAAATATTGAGAATTTTCTACACATTAAGGCCGAGTATCCATTATAAAATTCCAAGCATGAGCCTGAGCTGATGCTCCAGGTATGAACAGCAGTCATACAAAAGAAGAGCACAACCAAACGGATTTGAAATTTGTGTTTTCAGACAAGTTACTCTTTGTGTTGTGGATCTGGTATATGTGGAATATTCACAGTGTGTATGAATTAGTTCAACAAAGATGTAATTTTTTTGAGTCATCTCTTACTGAAACAACTCAAAACTGCCATATTTTAAGGTTGCCTCTAACGATAAATGCACTTACCTTAAGCATGTTACGTGTACGCTTTTAGCATATGATCAGAGGTGGTGTAGTTTAATACAGTGTTTTCCCTGTGATACGAGGAGCTAGAGGAGCTATCTGCAGTCCTGTCAGCATAAAAATTTCACAGCAGGAGGTGAAACACATGAAACAGTTTCCAGGCCTCTTAACATACACAAATCATGCAGTTGAAGAGGTTTTGATAGCTTAACTCTTTTTATTTTCTTTTTTAATCTTAGATACCTAATTGTTGACTTTTTGTACCTATCTTAAGACCCTGAGAATTTTTTTTGGGGGGGGGAATCCTTAATTATTCCCCACCTCCATACAAAGTTAAACCAGTCTTTTCTGTCTGTTAGGTATGATGCAAGAGATGGCCTCAGAAGTGAGAGAGGCTGTGTTATGTAGTTAAGAGTGTAGCATGATGAGACCACGTAGGTTGTCAGATTGTGGCCAGCTCCTGATCCCTAAAGCAGCAATGCCCAGATCCCTGTTTCTCTGCTGTAGAGCTTTTGGAGCAAGACCATTGAAGTTAAGAGCATGTGGCCATAAGGTAGATGTCCCACCTGCTGATGTCCTGGTTGACACAGGTGGAGGGTATGCACCACGGGCTGTAGACATCACTCCTAGAAGGGAGCAGTATAGCACGAGAAGTCTTTGGTCTTTTATTTTTTTTCTTTTTCTCTTCCCTTTGACTCAGTGCAGGAGGGAGGAGGAGGGGGCATTTCTTCACCTCACTTTGCAAAGTCAGTCTTGAGCTGCCTTCCTGGGTGACCTCCGAACTCCTCCCATTCGCTCCTGCTTCAGGTTTCTTACCAACCCAAACAGCCTCCTCATGGAAGGGTGCTGCTCTTTCCAGGCTTTTGCTTCAGGGTTTGTCTCCACCTCAATCTTTCCCAGTTCTACCAGCAAAAGGGGAGCCCCTTCCAAGGAAAGGTGGGAGCTAATCGCCCCCTGCACCCCTGCTCCTCATCTCACCCCTACTAATGGGACTGGGCTGTCATTTCGCTGAATCTGAATGCAAGAGTTAGCAGCTGATCCTGGCTTGATTTATCAGGAGAGTCCCACATTTCTATGTGACTTTTCAAGTATGCCATCGTATTTCAGGATCACTGGAAAGGGCAAGTAGGTCCAATGACCTACTTACGTGGGACCAGTGACTATGAATAACATCTGTGTAGTGATGAACATGCTGCGACCTGTTTAATGCAGTGAGTTTGTCGCTCTCTCTTTTTTCCCCTTTTTTATTTTTATAGAAATGGTGCTGACTTTGTAAAATATTGTATAAGCTCTTGTAAAATCTGGAAAATATTGTGGGGTATATAAGTAAATTGAGCCATGAAGGTGTGTGACATGCTTCAAAAGTGTAGGTAGATAGCCTTAGTGTGGTGTCCCTCAGGACTCAGCATCTAGTATTATCTTTGGTCATACTCAAAAGAAAGCTAATTTATAGCCTTTCAAATCAGAATATAAAATGTTCTTACTTTATATGTTAAATTCCTTTGTAAAGCATTTTAATAGTGTGCCTTTCTGAATATTTCTCTCCATAGTGTAGGATGTGAATATGAAGTTAAAAAAACCCCAACCAACAAACAAACACAAAAAAAAACCCAACTAAAAATGTGTGAGCATTTGAAGCATTGAACATAGGTATTTAATATTAACTTCCTTTTTTGGAAGTATATTGCTCATTGTCATCCTTTGTCTACTAACATTATCTCACCTATGAAATCTGCAATCTGCTGTCTTGAGACCTCGGTGTTCCTTCGCAATGGATGTACGTGGAACCGTTGCCTGTCAATACTGTTGAGCCTACAACAGGCACACTGAGGTTAGCTCGCCTGCGACACTGTCTCTTGAGATTCAAAGGATGTCATTCCTGTCTAAGTGGCAGAGCGATAATACATCTGCACTCTCTGTCGGTGACACCTCGCTGGCATGTGGCTTTGTCAATGGACAGCAACGCCTGTCATTTTGTTATGAGGCCCAACATAAAGCCTACATCACCCCTGACATACTATAAAGTGCAGTGTGTAGAGAGGGTTATGCCTGGTGTCCGCTGAGTCTAAGCGTTCTGTTTTGAAAGCTCGCGTTAAATAATAATATCCTCAGAAGACCAGATTCTGCTCTCAGCCATGCTGTTCAGAAAAGCTTTGTAGACCTCAGGGATCCTAATTCTTCTGAGCTTGGCCTCCAGTAGGGTGGAAGATTGAAAGTAAAAAAGCATTAAGTGATTAACTTTATTCAAGAAGTGTTAACTTAAGGTCAAGGAGCAGAGGTTTATGAGGTTTTAGTGCGCTGTGGCCCATGTACATCTCATCCTGTATCTGGCACTGCTGCTATCAGGCAGAAGGAGGGGAGAATCCAGTGGAGTTACTTGAAGTTTGGATTGGTCTGATTGGAATCCCACTGGAAAGGATAATTCATACGAGGTTTTGAGCATATGAAGGGTTAGGTGTGGCAAGTACTTAGATTAAGAAAAGGCAAATGTGAATTTTTATTCCTTTTCAGTCTTCTCGTGCTTCACAATGTTTATCTCCCCTGAAACACATCCCTGGACACTTGTAACCACAGGAGGACATTCACAAAAAAAAAAAAAAGATTTTTTTAGTGTCCAGTGAGAACATGAAGTTGTCTTCCTCATCCTTATTACATGCAGTAATCTGAGGCACCGATCAAATAGTTTTGAAATATCGCCTCAGCGACTTAGTACCTTTCTTTATTATACACCATGTATAGACTTGCCATTGACGTGAGAGAAGGCTTGGAGTTTTGAGGTAAATGCAGAGCTGTGCCCTAAAAGGTAAGAGGCTTTGTAACAGAGGCTGTTGAAGCAGTGGTTTATGGTAGGCATCCTACATCTTGGAGGTGGATGCAGGAAAGAGTTGAAAACCATCACATCTAGAGGAGGAAGGACAAGGGGGATCCCACCTTCAGAGGAATTCAGGGTGTTTCCACAAGCCTTACCTGGCTCTATTTAGCTCTTCAGTCACTAGATGCGGAACCCCTTGTATGTGTCTGTATGTACCTGTCTATACGTAATGTGTGGGTGCAAAGCATGTGACATGGCCATATTCTCCTCCTTACCGAGGACATTGGGACTTCCTTAGGACATTTAGCTATTGCTGAATACATCTGAAATAATATTAATACTACTAAAGAGTTAACAGTATATTTCTGTGCAGACAGCACTGAAGACCCAATTCTATCTGATTTATTGTTTAGTCAACTTTAAAATGCCCCAGAGATCCCAAAGATCCTCTTGGCTGTTGCTGTAGGGGTGGGACTTTTATGAACATGTTTGCATTTTGATAAGAAATAGTACTTTGTGAAAAGATGTAAACAGCACACTTTGCCTTTTTTTTTTGTTTTGTTTTGTTTTGTTTTGTTTTGTTTTGTTTTCCAAAGGGCCATCTTTTCACTTTGCTGTTGTTAAGTTTGGAGTTTATCAGCGTGGTTAGTATTGGTTAACCTTTATTGCTACAAATATTCCATGTTCTGTCTACAGAACTGCCATCTGGAGACAGAGCCTGAATATTTTAGCAAGAGGTTTGTCAGGCTGAAGTCTGCTTTGAAATTGGCTGAATTGGTAAATATAGATTTCTAGGCTGGCTTTTGATAGCCCTGTGGTGAAAAAAACAGTGTATATTGATTCTCACTGGGGACTATATTGTTAAAATATATAAATGTAAAAATTGACTTAGGAAATAAAAAATAAATGATAGCTATAAATCAGGGGTAGCTGATAAACAAATAAATATCTATCACTATTATATCTCAGTATTTCCCAAAGATATCTGAAGAGCACTTAATTGTAACTGAGTAATCAATTATTCAATTAACCTTCTTCTCATCGAATATATATTTGATATAACTTTTTGAAGCTTGGGCTCTAAAAGGTTTATATTGATTGCAGGTTTCAAGGCCATATGTTTCAGTTATTGGATTTGTGCAGTCAAAATTGACATCCTAAGTTCACTAGAATATGTAAATATTTGAATGTAATGAGTTTCCCAGACTGTTGGAGTTATGCAGTTAGTTTTCATTACTTTTTTAAAGCTACAATCTTTTGTGATTATGAAGTTCACCTTAGCAGAACACATGTCATTTAAATACATTTGTTATTCAGAAGACATGAGGGATGTAGCTTCTTTTATCATCTGCCTAGGAACTTTCATAAATTCAGGGAGCTGATCGTGACCCATTTCAGTGTTCTGTTGTAAAATGACACAGACTGGGGGAATGCTTCAAATGAAAATATTTCCCGAGAGCTCTCTTTGATTTTGATGTGGTCCTGCTGGGCACCTGCTGCCGTGCCGGTGGAAATCGTGCTCGTGGTGCTTGCTGCCAGCACCCTTGGCAGGTCCTACACAGACCTACATGGAGAATCTAGATCTGGTCATCCTGAATTTCAAAATGAATACGTTCCTTTTCAGCTATCCTTAGAGGTTGCTAGCTGTCATTTCCTAGCTAGGTTTCTTGAGGCTGTTTCTGTCAGTTGATGAAATGGGCACATGAGGATGGGGCACGCAAGTGGGGAAGTCTCGCTTTCCATGAACATGTGTTTAAAATACACTCGTTGCTTGTACATTCATCACAGACGAGTCGTAGCTTAAAGCAATTGAGTTCAACAATTATCCAGCGCCAGTAGTTTAGCACAGTAGTAAGGGACAGCAAAATTCTGCTTGCACCATTTACAAGGTCAAAATGGGAAAGTGGCATGTGGGGGGATTTAAACCTCTCCATTTCCGTAAAAGTCACTTGAGTTGGACTTCCAGATACAAACCAGGGTAGAAATAGCACTTTTTGGGGAGCTTTTTTGTTGTTGTGTGTTGGGGTTTGGGTTTTTTTGGTGTGAGGTTGTTTGGGTTTGTTTTTTTTTTGAGTTTTGGTTTTTGGTTGGTTGTGTTTTGGTTTTTGGTTGTTGTTGTTGCTGCTGTTGTTTGGGGGGATTTATTTTTATTTTTATTTTTTTTGCTATTGCAGTACCACCTTTCCTCCCAGGACCTGAGCTAGATGCTTCTGGGTTAGCTTCCAGCTGAAACTGGCTGCCTTGTCTGAGCAAGCCTAGCTCCTATCTGCAGAGTTGGGTTTTGTTCACATGCCGTTAGCCTACAAACCAAAGGCAAGAGGAGAAAAAAAAAAAAAAACAGCAGGTTATTTTTGATAGGTTGGGAATTGTTTACTTTTTCTCTTATTTCAAGGTGTGATGACATAATGGATTTCCTCAGTAAGACTTATGAAATTTTAGTTGTTATCAGGTAGGAAGAAATAACTGTACAAAGCAAAGCACATATTATGTGATCTTAAATGGTCAGTAGACTCTCAGGGTGCGCCAGTCTGTTAAGGGTGAAATTTACTGTGTTAATTCACTTTTGGCTTTTTTTTTTTTTTTCCCTGCAGATAGGCTGATTTGTAAGCATATGAGGGACATACTGTTAGGTGACAATGATTTCCATAGATGCAAAACCCCCGCGGCTGTGCGGAAACTTGCTAAATGATCTCTGGCTATAGCAAAAGAAAAGAGCTGTGATGGGTTAATAATAAACTGATGGTCTTCAAAATTTGTTTGATATAGCAGTGCACCAAAATATTCCTTTCTGGCAACTCTCTTGACAACCTTTTGATATTTAGATTTTTTTTGTGTCTGTGCTTCAGTGTGTAATAGACTAACTTGGCTCTGTGGAAAAGGTCTTTATAGAATCCTTAACTGTTGCACTCATTATTGAATAAACAGCACTTTCTTCATGGGGGAAAAAAACCAAACCCCAAAACACTAAAACCCAAAACCCATCAGACTGTTTTTCCTTTTCAAAATACATTCATAATCTAGATATTAGCAAACATTTCTATTTCTTTCTATTTTTTTTTCCTCTCCTGAAAAATATCATAAACAGTCTTGGTTTGACCTTGTTAATGCAGGACCACTTTAGTAATCTGTGCCTAATGATTTTTTACATTAAACCACAGCTTGTGTTGGACCCTTGTGTGTCACAGTAATTTAAGAACAGTCATTTTGCACATTCCGATCCCATTATGTTACATTGTTCCTGAATAAAGACTGGTATTATGTTGCTCCTATAAAGGGCAGAAGTGGCCTGAATTTTATCTGCTGAACGAATCAATCTGGATTATGTCAGCTGAAAAGAATTGTGAACTGCAGTCTCCAGCAGATGGGGAGATTTTAAAAATGTATCTGTTTGGTTGTGAATACATCAGCTAAGATAATACCTTGTGGTGACTGAAAAGTAGTTTTTCTCTCTTTTTTTTCAATGAAGACTGTACCAATTATCATTTCAACATAAAGTATTAGGAGATCAATTGGGAACTGAATGCCATTTCCTAATGTTAATACAGTGTTTTATTTAAGCTGCCTTGACAGGCTGTCTAGGCTGTGGGAAAAAGACTGAGCAAATAATGAGTAAAGGGTTGAGAAAAAAGACAGAGGGTGGAGCTTGGCAAACGATGTGAGCTATTCATCAACAACTCAACGAGGATGATGGAAATAATAAGTACTCCTTAAAGAAAAGGGGAAAGGGTTTTGTGGTTGTGTGTGGGTTGTGCTTTTTTTTTTTTTTTTTTTTTTTAAAGAAACAGTTTCCTTAAAAAAAAAAATATTTAACTCTAACTTTGTATTACTTTCTGATTAGCTGATTTTAAACTTCCTGAAATCGGCAAAAGCTTCCCTTTGAAATGGATAGTATGAGTTTAAACAGTGCATTCTTTAGCAATCAGTTGGGGAAAAGAAAAAAAAAAAAGAAACAGTGTCTAATTTCCTGTTCATTTGTGCAAATTTCTTACCATGTGGCATTGTCATTTAATAGCTAAAGTACATTAATGCATTTCTATAATGCCCAAACCCTCAGACAAATCCCCCGTGTGAAATAATTTGTGTGAACTTTGAACTAACCGTGAATAAAATCAAGATCTTATTATGCCCTTTATTTATATGGTACAGAAAAGCTTTGAAACTTAATACCAGCACCAACACGATATGCACAGTCACAGTGATGCTTAAAAAAATAATAATAATATAAAAGAAAAAAAGGAACAACCCACCCAGCTTTCCTACATTTTTGTGGGCTTCACCCACTATTCAGAAACCATTCTGCTACTCCTGAAAATATTTGTCTTAGAAATCAATAGGCTGTTCTAATATTATTGTGTTCTGAGTTGCTAAGATTTCCATTCAGCAGATATAATTCCACCATCTGTAAAGTTCTAGATTTTATAATACTTATAAGCTGTTTTTAATCTATTTTTACTGCCATGTTCTGTCCTGAAATGTCAGAGAGCGCAGACTAGGTCTCGGAATTAACATGACAGTTAAGAAACTTGGCAAGGTTTTACAGCAGATTGTGACATTAACAAAGTACAAAGGAGAGTGGGGAAATGAACGTTAATGTATGCTTGCAGACACTATAAAAATCTATATGTCCATGATCAGGGAACTAAAAATAAGGATGTTTTTTATGTTGATGCCATTAAATAGAGAGCTTTAATGTGAAAAGAAATTTCCATATGAAAAGCAACTTACTAAAAAGTAATGCTGTAATCCCTCCTCTGGGTTGAACAACAGGTTTATGTATCCTTAGGTCAAGTAGGCATATGGCTGGGCTTTGTTTTTCAATTTTGCTTGAGACTTTTTTTTTATGAATCTATGCTTCGAGATCACCAATACTGTTTTTCAACAGCTGCAAAAGATAGATGTCCTGATAAGTGGTGGTGGTTATTAAGTTCTGCAGATTGCAGAGTAAATTGTGTGAAGTCCATCCTCTTTCACAACCAGAAGCTAAAATAAGTGTCTGTCGTTCATGGTGGGCTTCTCAAGCCTTGCACACCCTTAAGCCCTGAGCCCGCCCAGTGCACTCCCCGGTGTCAGCCCGGCTGTCCAGCCGCCCAGGGCCCTCATGACCAAAGTGGCTCTGCTGGGCTGAGCTTCCTCTGAATACATGTCCCTTTTCTGTAACCAGTCAGAGGTCCGGGACATGGGACAACAACCTGCCCTAATACCCAGGGAAAGGCAGCACAAGGGTGGTTTTGTTGGTTAGTTGGCTGGGGTTTTTTTGGTCTGAGTTTTTTTCCAGCTGTACATTACTCAAAGCCCTATTCAGCCCAGATCCAGGAGGGCTGGTGGCCGAGGCTTCCCAGGCTCCTGCAGCTTGGCACCCACACCATCTAATCCTGATACCACAGACAAAACCAGCAGCTCTTTTCATCACCGCTGATATTCTGTCGTTGCTTTGTTGGACCCTGGCCATAGACTATGAAGATGCAGCTCCTCTCTGCCTGGGGGAAACAGCGTGTAGGAGCAAGCTGCCTGCGGGCGAGGGTACCTGTCCTGGGCTGAAGCTCTGCTGGGTTTTTGCTGAGGGGCAGAAGCTGACTTCCAGCACCACTGGTGCTGTTTTGGAGCCTGTCCTGTCTTCCTCTTGATATTACCCATGGGTTCAGCACAGAGGAGGCAAAAAAAACCCCAACCCAAGTTTGTTTACTGACACGCCTCCATAAGACAGGCTGGGTGACAGCCTTTTAGCAGAGTGATGTACAGCAGATCCCTGAGCTGCCATCGGTCAGTGGCAAAGTACAGCCAAGTTCACTATCAGAGGCACGGCCATTTTTCACACCATGTCGCGCTCCTAAAGCTATTCACGTATTTAAAACCAACCCAAACCACCGTTTACATTCCCTTACACAGCCTTTCTGCTTTCTCCTGCACCCAGCAAGTGCAGGTGCTGGTTGCAGGGACAGCAGCAGTATATTCCCTCGTGCCAACATGAGTAGCCTGATGCAATGCAAACATTAATCTCTCGGCTACAAAGGAACAGCATGGATCCATCTGTTACTTTCTTTTGCTCTTAATCAAGTTGGGGAGGGAGCAAAAGTTCATGTAGCAAATGCGGGTATGCACTAGAATGGGACCTGAGCCGGAAAGCTGAGATCAAATTTAGAGGCAATAGGATTTCTGAAGGTGTGTGGATCCAGAGTTGTGTATCGTTTTGGGTGATCTCTTCTTTCACCAAATTTGGAAGTGGAAATTGAGTACTGGGATGTGGTATTGGCCCACTCTGCTCTGTAACCCACAATGCTGAGTGCAGACTGCTGGCCCTATTATGATTGTGCTAACAATTGACTTTTTGGTTTGGCTGTCTTGCAGGAAAAAAAAAAAAAAAAAAAAAAAATCAATCTCAACCAAGTCTTTCTTTTTCTAGTTAGCTTTATAATATGAAACACAGAAAATACTGTGTTTTCTATCAAATGAAGCAATTCGGGGAGGGGGGGAGAGAGGGGGAGAGAAAAAAAGAAAAACACAAAAGCCATGCAGGGCCAGACTGTCAGAAAGGCAGAGAAGGAGATGACAGCCCTTTTATCTGCCAGTTGAGCGGTTAGAAAACTTATCCAGGATGCAGGAGGCCTGGCCTGAATTCACTGCTCTGCTGAGAAGAGAGTAACCCGCATCTTGGGCATGTATTCCTGCCAGATAGCTGCTCCCTGAGAGAAGAATCCCTCCCTGCTGCCTTTGCTCACTTACTACTTCTCCCTAATGGATGCAGCATTTGATTCCCTTCCTCGCTGAAGCAGCCTATTTTTAAAATACTGGATTAAAAATTTGCTTTCCAGAAGGGAGTATGGGTACGCTAAGCAAGATGTGACCCAGTCATGGCCATGATCACAGTGCTGTCTGCTGTTGCTGAGGTCACTGTTCATTAAACTTATTTTGCCCATTTCTGGTAACCCGAGTTTTTGAAAGGAGATGAGGCAAAACAGATTTCTCTCTTTATTTATTTATTTATTTTTTTCAATAGAAGTCTTTCTAGCTTGTGTTTACAGTCTTATTTTCAAGCTCTTAGGAGGTCTGTATCCTGTCTTCAGATAATCCTGCAATCACCTCATCTCAAGAACCATCAATGCATGTTTATGTGCCAGTTTCCGTGTCCAATTACAGGCAGGAGCAGCTTGGTAATACTTCCTGAGTTGCTGCTTGCACTGTATCGTAGCTGGTTTCCCTCTCCCCTCTCAGTACATTGCCCCCCCCCCAGCTCTGTCCCACTTTGTCTTTACCAAACAGCAGTGAGTGTTCCCTCGCTGTTGAGCTCTGGTGGCCTTGGTGGCATGGCAACACAGAACGTGTCCATGTCCAAGGTGTGCTCTCGGTAGCCAGGAGCATGAAAAAATGTCTGCATCTGCTGATGGAGACTCCTGAATGCTAGGGGTAGAACACTCCTCAGAGCTGTCCCCCATTGGCACTCATATCATATCCCACCAGTTTCTCTAGTAGTGTGGAAAGCAATTCAGTTGGGCTGCGTGAAAAATTAGGAGCTACTTCAATGAGATGTTTCTCCATAAGGTAAACTGATTTCCACATCAAGGACTGTGTTCTCATTGCATCGTTTCTTCTGATTTCTTACCGAGGGAGATGTCCTATTTTTTAGAGACCGCGTACATTCAGGATTTAGTACACTGTGTACACACACGTCCAGCTATCTGGCCAGCTTTGCTTCAGCTCTGATTTTTTAATATGCAATTTAAGAAGCCTGCCCTTGTGAGCAGTTGTGGAACAGCACTCCACTTACCTAGAGCGGGACAATAGTAGGTAAGAGAAGAATGACATAAAATCCCTGGGCTGTAACACTTATTATCTTCTAATTTATTCCCCATTCCTTTAGTTCCATGAGATATGAGCCACCTGGAGCTGGCATCTTACTCCTAAGTGTGGACCCGTAGTAGTCAACAGTGCAATGACCTGCCTAAGGCCACTGCTTTTCTGAATATTTCTGCCTGTGGCATTGCCTACAAGCTTTGCATGTCTCCTCTTCTCAAGGGCTTGCAAATAAAAGAGTAAATTGAGAGGGATCTTCAACATTAACGCAGGAACAGATAGCCCAAGAGATACTCAAAACCTCGATGTTCCTTTTTGTGATGAAATAAGACGGAAGAGTCTGATAGTATTTCATGTCATGGGTAACACTGGATAAAAGCTCTCTGAGGTGCTGGGAGAGGCTAGTAGAGGAAACATTGTGAGTGTTGGGTTCCTCAGGTCCCTGCGATTAGGAATAAGAACACAATCAGCTGAGAAGCCTCTTGCCCTTATTGTTAACTGAGGCACCAGGGATTGAAAACTTCATGCCTGGCATATTCATGTGCTTCCCTGCCCTGTGGTTGTGTAGACTTTGTGGGTCTGTGGGAATGTTTCATCCTTTGTCTTTCCAAACAAATAAATTACATTCATGAGATGGCAGTTTTATAAGTTTTCTTTCTTGTGCAACTTGAACATTTTGATTCCTTTTCATTACAATGCAGCCCCCTTCGAATGCTAATGTACGCAAAATGCATACGATGCACACAAAATCGTATCACGTGTACTCTGTGGTTAGGAGGGTTGTGTAAGAAAGGGCATGTAATATTCTAGTTGTAGGATATTAGAGATTTTCTTAGAAACTGGAGTTACTCTCTGGCTTTGGTATGGTTCCCCTGATTTCAAATGTACTTTGCTGCCTAGCTTGCTTCCTTCCACTTTGAAAGACACACGTTCTTCATAGGCCCTTATTTTGTTATTTAGTAATAGTTCCATGTTTGGATTAAGAATTCTATATCCACGTATGCATCTACTATCTATGTATGTACTTCTCTGGCTATAAGCGTTGGGAGTGACATCTAACAAGCTTTTGAAGAAGCTCAGCTGTAGATTGTAGCACAAAAACTCTTCTTTTTTTTTGGTAAAAGAAACATGATTACTTATTCAAAAAAAGGTGTTACTTTCTGCAGCACATCTTCCAGCTTTTCATAGAATGGTAGGGGTTGGAAGGGACCTCTGGAGATCATACAGTCCAACCCCCCTGCCAGAGCAGGGTCACCCAGGGCAGGCCACACAGGAACAGATCCAGGTGGGTCCTGAAAGTCTCCAGTGAAGGAGCCTTCACAGCCTCTTTAGCACATGCATTCCTTGATGTTTTATCATTTTCAAGCTCCTCATTTTAACCAGGTTTATTGGAAGTAGGTGCTGGGAGATGTTTTATGGCTATGGCAGTCCTGTTTTCCTCTCTTTCCTGGTGATACTTTGCTAATTTTATTCAAGATAAGTGATGGGATGTGTTGGTAGCCAGTTTGAGTTGAACCATAGATAAGTCCTGTGCAGGTGTTCCTGCTGAAGTTGCCTTTCTCTTTCTGCAAGGACCTTCCCTTTGACTTGTTATGAAGGTAAATGATGTACTTATATATAAAAAAAATATACTGTAGGGTCAGCTGTACTTCAGCCATGCTTTTTTATGTCCTTCTTCACTCTAGAAGCCCTTCTGTAGCCATTGTACTAGAACATAAAAACACGTGTTCCTCTAAGATGCTACCAGCGAACTGAGCTGCTGCTTTGCCTGGGGAAGTCCAAGGGTCAGGGCTGTGGCAGCTGCTGAAGCAGCAGGATTTATGCAGCGAGGGGACAGAGCTGTCAGACCAGCAGATACACACTCATGGGGGAAGTGGTACCAGCACCCAGCTAGAGCAAGGCTCACCCTGTGTAGAAAGAGCTGGTGTGAAACCTTGCAGGTGGAAACTACAAACAGTTCTGTTTCCTCTCCTTGAAATAATTGCCTAATGAGATATTTCAGTAATAAAAGCAGCTAATGGGGCAAAGTGGAGCCTGGTAGTGTGATAATGTAAATGTTTCCAGTTCAGCCACAGGAATGTGACTTCAGATGTGGGACAGCTCAAGGAGGGATGAGGTCCCCGCAAGGATGCTTGGTGGGAAACCCAGAAAACGGGGAGGGAGCTTGTGCTTAGTGATGCTATCACTGACCTGAGTTTTGAAGGACAGCAGTCCAGGGGCATGTCCAGGAGATGAGGGGGTAACAAAAACCTCTCAGCACCCAGCAGAGCTGGCAGGGAACGTGCCCCACTCCCCGTCTGAGCGGGTGTGGGCTCGGAGTGTACATTAAGAATGGACATTTCTTACATTTAAGATTTAAAGAGAAATTGAGATGCGAAGCAGCAAGTTACTGGGACAAAAGGTAACTCTACTGGTGGCACCAGGGGAATTTGAGGGGTGTCAGTTCCAGTGGGTGCCTATCTGGGTTTAACATTGCAACTGGCTTCAGGGAGCTTGGTAAGCAGCTGGCAATTTGGAGAGAGCCACAAGAGGGAGCTCACAACCCACAAACAAGAAGGAGGAACAGGTTTGTTGTGTTTGGGTTTGTTTGGTTTTGGTTTGTTTTTTTTTTTTTTTTTAATTTAACCTAAAGTCTCTTAAAACTGGAAGGTCCCCTGTTGCTGAGGCTGCACATCAGGGCCATGCCCACCCTGGGGAAGGACTCTCCTCACTGGGTGTTTAGCACTGGGAGTTAGGAAGCACCTGGGGTGTCATTTCAGCTTTCAGTAAAAGAGGAGCCAGTGCCCCCCGTTACATGGGCCTGAGGAGAGATCTTTGCACAGTGCACACCCTGGGCTCTTGTGGCTTGAAGGCTTTTTGTTTCCAGTTGGTTATGAAGAGCTTGGACAAGTGATAATTTTATTCTTGATGACATCCACACTTGGCACTTAAATAAAACACCTCTGACAGTTTTTACCTTCCCACTCCCTCCTCCCTGATGTGATGCTAGGAAGATGCTTCCCCTTCAGTCGTGTCAGGCTGGCCTTTGTCCTGCCTCTGCTCACCCCTGCAACATGTGGCAGCTCCCGGCCTGGGTGGTGGGTTCACTCTTTGTGGGATCACAAAGTTTTGCATCAAAATAACATTGTGGTGAAGTGTGCCCTCAGTCTGCTGGGAAAAGTTGCTGATATTTTTTTTTTTTCCCCAAGCCTTGCTCAATCTAGTTCATAATTCTTCAACAGAAAAGCTTAATTTCAATTTACAATTCATATCTAGAGGCTTTGTTGTCACACTGAGATTTCCTACAAGGCATCCAGTGATGTTGCTATCATTTGCATTGCTCTAACAACAACAACAAAAAACCCTCCATCTGTCTTCCCAACTCCATAAAACTCTAAACAAATAGCAAATACTATGGATGTCTGAACACACAATAGCACGTCATTTTTTTATCCAGCATTAGTGTACGTTGCAGATGTTAAACTACTTCTCTTCTGAAGGGTTTGAGAGACCGTTAACATTATTCAAATTAAATTCAGTACCAATGTAAGTTAGCGCAGTTGGAAGTATACAAAAAGTATGATGTCTCATCTTTCCATCAAGAGCTGAGCTCATCCCTGTGCACTAGCCAGCTCAGCTTCAGGTGGTCTTTGTAAACCCAGAGCTACTTTCAGACAAATGATGATGCTCTTTTCTGTGTGGTCCCCCTTTCCCTCACCAGTGGGTTTTCTGGTGCTCTACAAGGCTGTGGTGGGATGACTCGCTCACTCGTTTCCCCTCTCGGCGCATCTTCTGCTACCTCTCCATGGGATGTTGCTACAAGTTTCTAGAGGAGGCAGATGGTGTTAAATACAAAGTCTATGTTTGTTGGATTTGCAGCCCCACAGGTTTTCTTTGATTCCCTTTTTCAGACTTGTTGGGCCCAAGCCCCTGGAGCTGCGGCCAGTCTTGTGGTTTACCTCATAGGGTGGCAGGAGCCCCATCTCCACAGGGTGCCCAAAGGCCACCCAACTGAACAGCCAGACCTTCTGCAGCACTGCTGGTCTGAAGGGCTTAATCTGTGTTTCTTGCTCAACTTTCTTGTCAAAGAAATGAGTCAAAGGCATTCATACAGTGAGCTTTTTCCTTCCCTCAAGTGGGATATTTGTGTATTTTGCCCCAAAGCCAATACACCAAGCGAGGCATGATGGGGGGGAAATACATGAGCTGATGCAGTCTGGGTGGGCATGGTCCCCACCAAGTGCTGCTCTGGATGGTGATGCTGATGCTGCTTTCTCATAAGTAGCATGAGGAAAAAAGAAAAGCATCTTACTCCTGATGTATCTTTGACTTCCACTAGGTCCCAGGTTTAGGACTTGGGTGTATCAGTGAAGTGCAAGATGATGCTTCAGACTCATGTAATTTTTCACAGTAATCTGGAGCCCTCAGAGCCACAGCGTGTCACCGATGCGCAGTAACTTTGTCACTTGTATTTCCTGCTTCAGAAGGTGAAAATATTGATTCTTGCCATATTTTATGTCTATCTTAACCACTATCTAACACCAAAGTGGTACCACATTTAAAGCTATAAATAGCACTGGTAGAGCTACACAAATACAGCATCTCAGGGTGATTCCCTACCTATCTTTCTCCTCCTAATTACTGTAATTGACAGCAGATCTTTCTAGGTGAAAAGTAATGATCCATTTCCAGACGGTGTAAAGTAGGATTACATACTGGGCGTGCATTTTCCTTTTGCTCCGATGTTGGTGTAGTGTGAGAAATAAGTGCTCTCATCCTTGGGGTCCATCAGCCCATTGGCTGCAGCTCTGCCAGGCAGCTCCTTTTGCCAAGGGCTCATCCCTATGAAGGAGGACACGAGAGCAAAGCACAACCTGGGCTGCTGGTAGACATTGCAGTGTGACAGCGCAAACCTGTTAGCATCTCAGTTCTGGCTTCTGTTTGTCTCCCTTTCCAAAGGAGAACATCCTCCTGAGGTTTCAGCTGGCAGTGTACAGAGAGGCAGTGTGACCCCTGCGTGGCTCTGCTGACAAAAGCTCTGTGAAGAGATCACCTGCATTTTTTTATTTCATCCTGTTGTCCATCTGTCAGTGTGCACAGAAGGTATTCAGTCTGAAGGGGTAGTGTATTTGTAGTAAATGAGGTGTCTGTGAGATGTCTTGGGTCACAACAGCCCCAGGCAACACTCCAGGCTGGGGGGAGCGGCTGGAAAAGGCCCTGGGGGTGCTGGTGGGCACCCGACTGAACATGAGCCAGCGTGCACCCAGGTGCCCAGGAAGGCCAATGGCATCCTGGCCTGGAGCAAAACCAGTGTGTCCAGCAGGGCAGCGGTCGGGCCCCTGTACTGGCCGCAGCTTGATCACTGGGGTCAGTTTTGGGTGCCGCAGGATGAAAAAGACATTGAGGTGCTGGAGCCAGTTCAGAGAAGGGCAACAAGGCTGGTGAGGGGTCTGGAGAACATGTCCGCTGAGGAGCAGCTGAGGGAGCTGGGGCTGTTTAGTCTGGAGAAGAGGAGGCTGAGAGGAGACCCTGTTGCTCTCTACAGCTCCCGGAAGGGAGATTGGGCTGAGGTGGGGGTTGGTCTCTTCTCCCAGGTGACCAGTGACAGGACGAGAGGAAATGGACTGAAGTTTCACCAGGGGAGGTTTAGGTTGGATACTGGGGGGGGGGAAATCTCTTTGCTGAGAGAATTGTGAGGCCTTGGAACAGGCTGCCCAAGGAGGAAGTGGAGCCACCATCCCTGGAGGGGTTCCAAAAACGCCTGGATGTGGCACTTGAGGCCATGGTTTAGTGGTCCTGATAATGGTTAGTACATGGTTGGACCTGATGGTCTTGAAGGTGTTTTCCAACCTTACTGATTCCATGATTCTATGTTTTTCCTTACTTTATTCAATTCAGTGGAGTTATTTTGCTCAGTGGTGCAATTGATTGCCATTTGGTACCTCTGCCAGGACTAAATATTGGGTTCCAATCACCACAGTGTGCTTCACAGAGTTCATTGAGGGGAAAGAATTTTTGAGAGCAAGCTGAGAACAACAGATCTGCTGGGGAGAGGGCGGGAAGGGGAAATAGAGCTCTGCACATCTGCCTTCTGTGTCAGGGGCGCGCTGGCTGCTCGTCCCCAGGACAGCAGTGCCAGAGGCATTTGGGGTCTCTTGCTGGTGCCACAGGACAAGGATATGTCCCAGAGGTGTACAGGGCCCCCAGCCCCCAGCATGCAGAGCACAGCTAAAGTCAGGGATGCTTGCTGCACGCCTCAAGGGCTTCAATCCTCACTGAACCGCGTTTTCTCCTCCTTAACACGTTAAAAGCATCAGTGCTGTATATTTATCATACAAAGGTTATGCATTCATATCATATGGAGCTTACTGACGCACTTCAGAAAGAGTTTGAGCTGAAGTGGGTTATTTTCTTTGCTTTTCCAATTAATCTCAAGAAGCCCCCATTTTCTGGGGGTGAGGCCACAATTCAGATTCCATGTCTACTAATTATGTACTCACTTGGTTCGTGGCCTCCTTTAAGCACAAAAATAGAAGAGAAAAGAGGAAAAAAAAACCTGGATGGGCTTGGTTTGATTTATGAAAACAAGCAGAAGTTTGAGCACTTCAGCAGATCTTATTTGTATGGGCTGAACCAGCTGCAGCTGGGACAAGGCTGCTGAGCTGACTGCATCGGGCTTTCTCCTGGCACATCTGGAGCTCTCTGCTCATGGGATCACCGACCTGCACCAAAGCAGCCTTTTTAACACCTTGCTGTCGGTCAGTAGAGTAGATTAGAGAATTTTTAACAACCTTGTTTTTTTTCACCTGAAATACTAGGCTGTTGAACAACCTTTTTCCATCGACTGATTGTGGTAGAGAAAGCCAGTTAGGCTGAACTGCTGAGTGCGAAAAAGCTGGGATTGCTGTTGAAAGAATTGCTGAAATCCTGCACATTTCTTTTGAACAAAAATTTGGTGGGTTTTTTTTTTTTTTTATTTTCCAGTTCAGAACAGCAAATTTTAAATCAGCTATTGAAGATTATTACAAGTAAACAATAAAAAAAAATTGAGTGAAAATGTGTTGGTTTTGGTTTGTTTGGGGTTTTTTTTAATACATTTTGAGCTTGCTTGTCTCACATAGTGCTGGTTTGCAACATCCTTGGTTGAGAGCTTGCGTTTCTCTTTGAGGGGAAAATGTAATATGAAAGCTAACTTCACAGAAAGTATGGAATTTTATAATGTAAATATTTGCAAGTTGCACTTGGATAGAGGCTTGAGGATAGATTAAATATAATGGGTGTACTAAGAGAACATGGGCAGTGGCTTTCCGGAGCAACTGTGAATTTCTAATCCTAATTAGGGGTACTTTGGAGAAAAGGAGAGAAAGAGAGAACATTAGTATCTTTTAAAATATGAATATAATCTGCAGACTAGTAACACAGAGTAATTCTGTTCTTGGGAGGATTCAGCACTTGGGTATAGCTCCAGCCAGCCAGACTCTCCCTGTCAACTTCTGGGTTAACGCTTTCCCATTTGCAATTGTGAACCCTAGACAAATAGTAATTATAGCACAGATTATGGTTTCAATTGCTACAGTGACATAAGGCTACCCCTTCCAGAAGTCATCAGTGGGAGCAGAGAAAGGTAATTATTGATTACTGGAAAGAATAAGGCTGGCAAAAGGTGGCCCTGATAGGATGAGTTGGCCAGAAGGAGAAAGGAACAGACGGGCTCAGCCAGCTTAACTGCAGCCGTGTCAGGAATGGTGCTGCCATTGCAGAGCAGCTGGGGACTGGGGCTGCAGGATTTGTTGAAGGTTTCAGCAGCCCAAGGGAAGCCTTGAGCCTGTAGAGGCGGAGGAACATGCTCCCCTGCATGCGCAAGTTCTCCAAGCCAGTGCATGAAAACTAAGTGTTTAGGTAATACCTGACAAATTATTCATGTGGGCAGGGTTTCCCAGTCTTTGAGAGTTTGATTTAAGTGTCAGTGGTTCTAACTCCAGCTAAAAATGGAATGAAATCACAAACGTGCAGCGTTCATGATCCCAGCGCTCCCCTCACATTGCCACGCCTATCCATTGAGAGGGCTCCCAGTCTCAACCAGTTACACAGCAAGAAAAATTTGCACCTTGCCACCGAGATTGGGTTTAGCCCTGTGCAAAGGAGCTCCGTTCATCAGGGGTGCTAAGCAAGAGTGAGGGGCAGCCCTCCTCTGTGCCATAGCTATGGCATTTATTTTCCCACACTACTCACCAGCCTTCCTATTTTGCATAGGAAATTGAAAGCTCAAAATCTGTTTGTTTGTTTCTTTATTTATTTACTTGGAGGTATCTCTTCTGGGTGCTTTAGGCAGTGCGCTTTGGTCTCGGTGGTATGAAGGAAATTCTGAACTTCCTTGCAGGATTTTTATGGACCCATATGTAGAGTCCAGAGATTTCTGTAGCTGGACCGTACTGAGTAACACACGTAAAGGATGAGAATAGCTTAGGACTGCTCAGAGAAGGGCTTTCCTGCTTTGTGTGCTTGTCATTTTTATGGTTTCTACCTGGAAAGTTCCCTCCGCTCTTAATGTTTTTGCTGTGTCTAGTGTTCAGCTTTTTCATGGAAGGAATAATTGCTGAAGTAACTTCAGATAGAAGGGACTTTCTAGGTCCAGGGGATTCATGCATAACAGGCACTAAACAGGATATTTTTGAAAAGAGGGGTCTTATTGTCATGGATACAGTTTTCTACTCTATGCTCAGCTTGAATATTTGAGTATTTTCAACTGGAAAGTCAGAGAGTGTCCTCAGGGCACTGGGCTTACATTCACCTGAGGGTTCCGTTTGTACTGATGGGTACTGAGCCAAGGTGAAACCAGGCACACATCTCTGTTTACTTCAAAACTTGCCCAGATAAACGAGTTAAAATATTACAAACTGAGATAGGCCAACATTCAAGGTTTTTCTCTTAGGTTGTCATTTTATGTTAATTGAATGCCTGTGTTAATCTAATAGAGTTTAGATTTATGGTGAGTTCTATACCATGTCATATTTTAATCAATACATATTCCAACATTTAGATGGACAGATGAGAAAATCTGCCTCATCTCTGCACTTCTGTTCTATCAGCTGTCAATAATTCCTAATTTGAATCCTTCAAATGATCAGATTTATGGGTTTTAGTATATTGCATTAATCACAGAAATTAACTTTTGGGGAAAATGATGTTAAAGGTCACACAGAGTCTTGAAGGAGCAGTAACTGTGTCTGTCTTGCAAACGTGTTTGCAGCATCTCTAAGATAAAGTGCATTAGAATATTTATCTGCATGAATCCTGCTGATTGTTCCTTATGTCTAAGGTCACTATGAACTGGTGAGGAGATAACGCTTGAAAGAAACAATTGCTGAAATCTGCAGGTTTAAGAAGACAGATGTGATGCTGGGCTTTTTGTCCTCCAGCAGGACACAGACAGGTCCAGCAGCATTTCACTTGAATGGGGTTATTGAGCCAAAAAAACTCTAGAAAATTTGTTTTGCTGGAGGTGGTTCATGCCTTCGTGTCGAGTGCACCTGTGCCCTCCTGGAAGAGCTCACAGAGAAAGTGAAATCATGGAGGCCAGGGGAGAGGAAGGGCAGAGCAAAGGGCAAGCATTAGCCCTGATGCTTATGCTCCAGCTTTGGACTATGGTGTTGAACCTTGACTGATGCCCAACCCCACTGCTACCCCTCGGAGGGCTCCTTGCCATTTGTCTGGTACCAGTTGGGGCTGGTGGTGGCCTTGCCAAGGAGGGAAGCAACAGCCCGCTGAGATGAGGTGCGGGATGGTGGGAGGCTCAAACATTGCCTGCCCCCTCCTCTGGTGGAGTAAGGGCTTCAGTTAGGTGCTTTCAAGGTCTACTGCTAATTTGTCATGCAGCAAAAAAAAGCAACTACTGCAACATTCCCCTCCTCGGCAGTGAACGTGTTGTCTCCACACCCCTCTCTGGAGGCTGTCAGGGCCAAAGGACCAGCCCTATACCCATGGTGTCACAGAGTGATGTGCTGTCATTAGACCACCACTTGCTCTGTGGGTTCTGTTTTAAATTGCACATGAATTATCCCTAATGTTTTTGTAATGTCTCATGGTATGACAGCAAGAAATCGTTTCCTTTGTGAAGGGACATATGCTTTAAATTAGGGATACACTAAAGGGAGAAAAAACCCAAACACACAAATATCTTGCCCTGTGGAGAGTTTGACATTCTGATTTTCCCTGTTCCCATGGAATGACTATTTGTGATGTTTGGAAGGCAGAGTGTGAAGACTTTGCATCTCTTTCCTTAATAAACCCTTAGAAAACTCCCACTGATGTCGGTGGTGCTAGATGGTGGCACCAAAGGCTTCCTCAGCCACCAGCATCATACAGGGAGCAGTGCCACCTCCTAGTGCCACCACCACCAGCAGCTTGCACGGAGGACAGACCCTGGCCCCCAGAACATCAAGTGCACCACGTCTGTGCTTATCATCAGGCTCCAAAGCCTCTCTTGTTTTTTAAATATTCATTTAGAAATAGAAAAAAAAAACCCGTAGTGAAATATGTCCTTTATTTGCTAGTCTGGAGAAGCCTCCTTTTACCTACATTTTATTCTAATTGGCATGTGAAGGGCATTTATATTGTAACTCTCCCCCACCTGCCAAGTTTCAAGGTACATTTTGTTATTGAAATGGTTGCTGTTGGGTTTTTTTTAGGAGTTTGCCATGGTAGGTGGTTTTATACATAGAATTGTACATCGTGGACCTGGGACTCTTGTAGCTGCTCCCTGTTCTGCCCCTGACTGGCTGTAATGCTGCCCATCCCTTGGGTGATGGACCACATCAGCGTGCAGCCTGTTCCCGAGGCCAGGTACTCAACAAGGAGAGTGCGATGGGATTAATTCCCAAGACATTGAAATAATAATTGGAAAGCCAGCAAGAGCTTGTGAGCTCCTTGAAATCTTCATATAACCCCTTCTTTCCTATTCTGAGATCAGCTGCCGATTCTATTTGGCTCCACCAAAATACACCAGAAATAGCTTTGTGTATTGAGTTGGATCTGTGCTAGAGCGCAAGGGAAAGTCACAGCCCCCAGTTCTCCCATCTGCAAGAAGCAGGGAGGATAGCAGAAATGACTACAGTTTTACAGATATTAATTAATATTTGCAAAATGCTTCCTAAGCTTGGAACAAAGACTAAAAATCATTGTGTTATGAATAAGCAAACTGAAGAGAACAACTGTAAAATCGCAGGGAATCGACTGCAGAACCTAACAAGGCCTCTGCGTCTTTAATTTATATGTTTCTGTTTACCACAAGCATGTGCTAAGGAAACACACACAGAAGAGGAAAGGTCTTGTCCCTTCTAACACAGTTTCTTTACCTTACATATCTGTACGTATTGTGCAAACCCTTCATAAACACAGTGTTGTCTGAAATGCAGTTAATAAGTGAAGGTAGCACAAATGTGATTTTAAATCAGTTTAATAAAATTAGTCGTGTAGATTTTAAATCATTTTTACAGTTGATTTAACATTTGTGACTGGTTTATAGATTATGATCTAGGATAGCGTTTGCATCCTTGCAATTTTATTCCAATTTAGAAACAGTACAAATATTAATTTTTGCTTCAATAATGGAGCCTCTGAGAATTAAACGTGTCTTTTCTCAATATGCATTTTATGAGAATGTTTTAAATATGATTTTTTAATATTTTTGAGGACTTTATGGCACATAAAGTTCTTTTAACTAGGACTTAACTAGAATCTGTTCACAAAAGTTTCCTGCCAGACATATGTAAATGTTTTCTCTGGTTAATTTAATGGTATGAACTACGTAAGAATTGTTCTTCATAATACGAGACATTTTGTAGAAGTAATAAACAATTGTAACAAATTCCACATACTGAAAGGAACGAAATATCCCCAACAGAAGTCATAATGATGCGGCTCTTTGCAAAAGGCAGCAATATTTTGACAAAACCCCAAACTTCATGTAACAAGTGACAATGCTAAGCAAAACCACCTTATTTATAGGTCTTACCCAGGTTCAGGCTACTATTGTGCAGCAGAGTAATTCACTATAGGGTATGCTAAGGGAGGTTTTTGTCTCCATATCACCAACGTCACATTTGAAAGCGGCCGGTAGGAAAGAAAGTGTGTGCAGCTTTTGGCAGCTCCTCATATGAACAAGTTCTTTGTGCGAAAGGAATTTGCAAGGTGCCCCTCTTCATGTCCAGTAGACAGGAGTCCCTGTGCCATGAGTCACTGATTAATGATGGCAGTGGGACCGTTGGCCGAGAGCAGCACAGGAGCCAGGACAGGTGCTGTGAGGCTTCTACCTCTGAGAACAGGCCCAGTGAGACACTGAAATGATATTTTCAAGTGGTAGAAATTCAAGATAAATGCCGGAGTATAAGTTGTCAATCCAAAAGGACTTTTCCTATTTTATTCTTTTGTCAGTGTGTGCATGCATGCCAAGGGAGCCTCGCAAGCATTCGAGAAGTGTCAATCCTGACCTCTGGGAGGTGACAGTGTCAGCAGGTCTGGGGTTCCCCATTCATTGCCCAGTGCAGGTGAATACGCTGATGGTGTGGTGCCCAGTGCTGGCTAATGGCCATGTCCCACAGCGGCAGCCACTGTGCCACCACAGCAGTCAGAGCACCTCCCAGCACAGAGATTCCAGGCTGGTAAGAGGCTCCTGGACAAAGCTGATCCCTTGGTGTGCACTGGGTCAGGTGCTTCTCAACCAGCATCTCTGATGGGGCTGTCTTTGTGTGTTGCCTTTTCAACTAAGCTACATCATATAACGCAGAGGTGTTTTCTGTAGGGAAAGCTGAATGGTCTCAGAGCAGATGGGCAAATGTTACCCCATACCTCACTGCTAAATGCATAAGGAGATACTGGTTTTGAATTAATACCAGAGATTGTACGGCGAAGAAAAAAGTCGCGTGACCTACAACATTAGAGGCTTTGCCCAGTTCATCAGATCATTTAGTGACTGTCAGGAAAGATGGAGATGTTGATCATCTCTCTTTACCTGCACTTCCTGAACTGAGCAGATGTAGTGAGGTCCTTGAAGGCAAACATTTAATATTACTTTTTTTTATGGCTGGTTGAAAATGTGCGACTGTAACTGATTTTATGGAAATGACATCTTGTTTTGTTTCCAAACAATGTGGTTTTTTACCCAAGGTCCATTTGCAAAGAGTATGTTAGACTGCCCAAAACTAGAAGTGCTCCTGATGATGCTTGGGAGACACGCTGTTTGCGTTGCTGTGACTTTGTTGTCCTCCAGGGCCTCCTTTTGATAGCTGAGCTAGGCAGGGAGGACGGACATTTAGGTGCATTGATGTCATTGCCAACCTTAAGAAATCCAATATCATGAGTCAGGGCCCTGCAGGTCGAGAATCTGGCTCGCAGAACATGACATTCAGGAACCAAATGCACTACAGTGGGCTTTTTATTTTTTGCTTTTTGGGTTTTTTTGATATCATGTTTAACTCCCTCTCCTACAGAGTGCATCCCAAGACAGGGACTTCTAACAGATACATCAAACGTATCCAGAGAGGTGATTTTTATTCCTCTGTCATGCCAGGACCTCTCAATCTGCTTTTCCTCCTACAGGAATTTATTCTACTGCCCACTTTTTCCCCCTCTAGATTCAGTTTGTGGATCTAGTGCTAGCAAATGCCATGCCAATAATAAAAATACTCCCAAAAGAAGGCAACTCTGATCCCAGTCCTGGTGGTCCACATGTGGAAACTGGCCATTAGAAGGGAATTGGAAGCAATAGGCACTAAACTATTGTTCTCGTGAGTCATCACGAATACTTCTGAGCTGGAATTTCTGTTTCCAATCAGGTTTTCAGCTGGATGTTTGGAGTATGATTTTTCTACCAAAAAGTAAAAAAAATTCCTAAGGAAAAGAGCCCCCCCTTCTTTTTACACTTCACATTAATCAATTCCCAAGTGCATAGTACACTTCCTTTACCTAACATACAATCTCAGAAGAAATAGCATTTCATATTTTCAAGGAAAGATTACTGCTGTGAAAAGAGAGTCTGTCTGGGTTTTATGGGCGTTGAGGTTGCCAAAGGAAAAAGTTGTCTTGTAGAGGACCCTGGAAAACATATTAAAACTAGATATTAATTCTTAATGTGACTACGCATCCTGCATTCAATCAAGAGCAGACTAAGTACGATAGTGTTGGAAACCAAAGTGCCATTTGTTCATTTGCCCAAAAAAGCAGGTAAACCATCACTAGAATTACAATTGTCAACTGCTCAGAAATCTGCATAATGCTTTTTACAGCAGCAAAAGCTGGTTTTAAGGCATTTTCAGGGGAAACTGGGTAGCACGGGAAGGCAAGGAAACTTAGGTGATGGACAAGAAGTTTGCTGTTGTTAAAATAATCCCTTTTGCTTTCATAGTTGACCAGTGGATAGAAACCTCCTGATCTTGGGCTTGAACATGACTGTTAGCAGCAAGGGTGCAGGAACACACAGAAACGTCTTTCCCTTTCAGGCCGGTCAGTGGCCAGGGCTGTCTCGGCATTGCTCTGATGCTGAGCTGTCAGTCTGTCACTGCGCTTTTGGCATAGGCTTGATTCAGTAAGCGGGGTATCAGCACCACATGTCAGCTGCCGTACGTGGGCACCGAGTCCCCGCTTGCAGAGAGAGTTGGCGTCGTGGGAGCCGTCCAAGGAGCCTTCTGGCTTTTGAATCGTAGCAAGTAATTGATCCGCTGCCTCCGACACATCCTTTTTGGATGCCACAGAGGAATCCTGGCTTCTGGCTCAATAGAGTACGTCACAAGGAAATAGATTGCATGAAGAAAATGATAATGTATGCGCTTGCCTAACAGTTTTGGAAGCATTCACTAATTAATTCTCATAATGCTCCTAAAAGACATGCTTCCAACATTACTAAGAGGTAAAATGAAGCATGAGGCTCTTAAGAGATACCCGCCGTGTCCCTGGGCAAATCTGGAGAGAGTTTGTAGAACTGAAATTAACATTACAAGCAAAGAGCAGTTCTGTCGACTAACTTTCCAAATGCATCCTTTTATCTACCTGGTATAAGGCACAAACCAAAATCACTCAAAAGGGAGCAGAGATCTTATCTGGGAGTAGGTAAGAGGGTAAAAAGGGTAAAAAAAAAAAGGGGGGGGGGGGAAAAAGGGAAAGGGGGAGAGCAATGAAGGTCTTCCTCTGCACTGTCCCTGGGAATAGGGGAATAAGGAAAAACATGTGAGGGGAGGAAGAGCTATTAGCATCCCAGCTCCTCAGGAAGCCGTGCAGCCTGGGGGGGACCAGTCTGGGCAAACTGCACTGGGATCTTGTGGGTTTCTCAGCACCTGCAGCTGGGGACCCCATACGGTTCTCCTGGGCAGGGGGTGTATGCTCCAGACCTCCTGCAGGACCAGCTCTTCCCTTGGGGACAGCTCGAGGAAAGCCTGTCATTTCTGGTGACAGCCTTATTCCCTCTGTAAGCTATCTGATAGACAAACAAAATTGTGTAGCTCAAAGTTATATCTTTCCTTAAATTAGTAGGTTCACTCCAGTTCAAATTAAATATCCTCGTATTACCCTTTTTCTATTATTTTTGCTTGGTGTAAACTTGATTCTGCCTGAGGAGTTGACCCTAAAAGCTGCAGTGACAAAAGGAAGATGAATAGTTGCTGCTTCTTCCCTCATATTGTATAAAACTTCTGCAGCTTTTCAGGAGACCCTATTGCTGGAAACTTTTATCTGTGTCGAAATAAATGGTGGGCAGCTTCTGCCTCACCGCCACAGGAGGACTACTCGGAGCATGTCCAGCAGCAGGTTTCGGAGCAGGGGAAGGTATCTGTACTCAGGACTGGAAGGTGCCCGCATGGTAGCTGAGGTGGTTTTGCTGTGACATGTTGCAGGGAAAAGCACAGAACAGCACTCGCTGCATTTCACCTCCAAGTGAATGGTGGCCTTTTAGTGGTGACTGCTGCAATACCTGTCTCAGAAGGAGCCCAAACAAGACTTTGCTCTTACACTGTGGGTGGTTGGCATGTGCTGCTTTGTCAGCGTGGTCCTTTTAATGAATTGTCTGGCTCGTCTTCTGTCTACAAATGCATCTCTTCAAAGTTTGGAGGTACATAGGATCATAGAATCATAGAATGGTAGGGGTTGGAAGGGACCTCTGGAGATCATTGAGTCCAACCCCCCTGCCAGAGCAGGGTCACCCAGGGCAGGCCACACAGGAGCAGATCCAGGTGGGTCTTGAAAGTCTCTAGAGAAGGAGACTCCACGACTTCTCTGAGCAGCCTGTTGCAGGCTCTGTCACTCTCACAGGAAAGAAGTTTCTCCTCATGCTGAGGCGGAGCTGCCTATGTTCTAGTTTATACCCATTATTCCTTGTCCTGTTACTGGGCACCACAGAATAGAGCCTGGCCCTTTCCATGTGACACCCACCCCTCAGATATTTATAGAAGTTAATAAAATATCTTCTCAGGCTTCTCTTCTCAAGACTAAACAGCCCCAGTTCCCTCAGCCTTTCTTCACAGAGGAGATGGTCAAGTCCCTTCATCCTCGTAGCCTCCACTGGACTCTTTCCTGTAGATCCCTGTCTCTCTGGAATTGGGGAGCCCAAAACTGGACACAGTATTCCAGGCGTGGTCTCACCAGGGCAGAGTGGAGAGGGAGGAGAACCTCCCTACACCTGGTGGACACAGTTTTCTTAACGCACCCAGGAGCCCATTAGCCTTCCTGGCCCCGAGGGCACATTTCACTGCAGGCAGGATGGGTTATTACACATGTTCCTCGACCTAGAGCTGAGCTATCCAGGCCTTTCAAATGGTAAAACGTGCTGTTAGAAATGTCACACATTTTATCGTATATCAAAGCGACATATAATTTACCTGTCCCATTTCCTTTCAGCAGCACGTATGGCTCTGTCAACCTGTTCCACTTGGTGTGCAGCGCTTGAGGTGGGCTCTCCTTCTTGGCATGGGCCTCTACCCTTCAGGAAACAGAGAAATATGTTAATGGTCAAAGCATTTTAATAAGTAGATGAAAGTAGAGGGTTCAATTAAGTGTGGCTTTTATTAAGTTTTGGATGGTGAACTTTCAGAAAGCTTGGAAGTAAGGCAATCTTGTGACCTAAATAATTACCAGACTTCCTTCTGTCTGGGGAAAATAATGAAATAGATTAGCTCAGACTCATTTCATAAAGAATTAATGGTGGAAAACATAATTAATGCCAATCGATACATGTTTGTGAAAACAAATCTTGTCAAATTTAATGTGATTTTTTTTTATGGGGTTGCACGTTGGTTTGGTAAAAGTAGCAAGGTTGGGATGGGTAGACTTCTGTATGGGATGGGTAGACTTCTGTATGGCTTTGTCTTTCTGCAGTGTGACATTTTGATTACTGCAGTTAAGCCAATTCCAAATTAATGAATGACTTCAAATTAATATTGGGAAATTAATATATGGTGCATATTGAATGGATTAAAAAATCACCTATCTACTAGAGAGCTGTTAAACTGGAAGTGTGGCTTTGGTGGATTTGGTGATACATTAAACTTTGGAGTCTAAGGTTTTGTCAGGACTCTGCACCACTGCATTATGGTGTAACCCCAGGGATGCCAGTGTAACCCTCGGATGTCAGTGTAACCCCGGGGATATCAGCGTAACACCAGGGATGTCAGTATAACCCCAGGGATGTCAGTCAACTTTGGTGCTTTATATTCTGAGTTTTAAATAGCAATACTGAATCCAATCAGTTCCTAAAAGTACTTTAGAGTTTACAGATGAAAACCACTCTGTATTAATGTTTAATGGTAGAGTCCCAAACTGTCCAGTTTTTGATCTTATGAGTGGGGTTTTTTTGTTGTTTTGAGTTGTTCTTTTAATCAGTTGCATGGTAGAAAACCTGGCTACTTGGGAAGTTTGCAGCTAGCTCAGAGGTTGTGGCTAATAAGTAGGTAGCCAGGAAGACAGCGATCCACATTGCTCTGGATCAATTTGCTGCTCCGTGAATTGGGCCCAGTTGCACAGAAATAACTTAAAGCCACATGTTAACATCCCAAGTCAGACTTAAAGAATGGATAGGCTCTTCTGTGCTAAGGACAGGACCTCTGAAAGAGGTCTCACAGGGAATATATGCTTGAAGAACACGCGGTTTGTTGGCTGTGGGATTGATACAAACTGTGGAGGTCCCACCAGAGGCTGCTGAAGGTGGTGCTGTCTGTGCAGCTGTCGCTGGTGCCGTCACCATTTCCAGGTCTAGTATTTGTCTTAAAGAAATATGCAAGTTTGAAAGGGTTCAGAGAAGAGCTATGAAAATGCCCAAAGGATAGAAAGCATGCCTTGGAGGGAAGAGATCTCAGGGTTCGTCTTTACTTGACTTTATTGAGCAGTTGGAGTGAAAACTTTACGTTGAAGAGCCATTTGACAGAAGAGAGTTCTGCCTGCTAGATAATCAGCTGTGTGCACAAAGTAACAAGGATTTGAGCAGATTTTTCTTACTTCATGAAGAGAGGATATTTTTCCGAATGTTATCATCTGGTTCAGCCACAGCTCTTAGGCTCAAAGCACGGATTAATTCCGGGAAGTCCTCTAGACTGCATGAGTTTGGAGGTCAGAAGGAGTGATCTCAGTGGTGCCTTCTGGCTTTATAATCCAGGAATTGAGTCAATTAGTGATGTGATTTTTTTTCCTTTTCTTTTTTTTTTTTTTCCTATTTAATTCTAACCCTACCTTTCCCCTCATTTGTCTCTTTTCTGTTCACTTAGTTATTTTTGTTATAGCAAAGTTGCTCCTTTGCAGGATGAAAGAGCAGCTCTGTGTTCCATTTAAGGAGAGGTTTTTATCTGATATTACCAGGCCAAGATTTGGTCTCACATCAGTGGTAAGACAGCGGAAGAGATGCTACAGAAAAGTTTTGAGACAAAACCTGATCTCGTTCTCACCTCTGTGAGCCTCAGGCCAGGCTGTAACCTTCATGCTGCCAGGGGACCAGCCCTGCTGCCCACTCAGGTTGTCCCATGTGAGCAGCCCATCCCCAGCCTGTGGAAAGCCTGCAGGAGGTGAAGCTTCTTCCCTTCTGAAGTGGGGTGTGGGAGACTCATGGTGGCCCTTCAACGCTATTGCGCATGCAGCAAAGGAGCGTGCTGTACTGGTTTTATTGATAAGTATCTGATTTTTGAAGTCAACAGAGTCCTCTAAGAAACTAGAACTTAAGTCACTTGAGAGCTGCTGTGGTGCCAACCCCAGAGCTGAAGCTGTTGGAGGCCCTGGCAAGCAGCGCTTCCTTCACCCTGCATCTGCTGGAGGCTTGAGGGATAGATTGAGCAGTACAAATGCACTTTGAGCCCACAGCTATCAGCATGTCCTGGGGCTCAGGCCACACTTGACAGGCTGGGGAGGCTGCAAAAGTCCAAACTGTATGGCTGTACTTCTCTTGCCCCTGTTCATTTTCACGTAGAATGACAGAAATTAGGCAGTTTCCCTCCCCAAAACAGCCAGTTTGCTGCACAAGTGTTAAAAATTCAGCGCAGTGGCTCATTGCGTGGAGCAAAGCTTCACCATCAGCGGTGCCACCTAAAAATAAGCCCCACAGAGCTGCTCAATCTGTCTTGCAACAGATTTCTGTCACCTCAGCGGGTTTGCCAGCTTGAACTTGCACCCCTAACCCATCCTTCCCGGTGCCAAAACGGTGCTCCGTAGCATCTGCGATTTGCGACCTTCGGGGGGTTGTTTCTGTATCCATGGCTACGGGAGGGTCCGGCTGTAGGGATGAAGGTAACCCCCACCCCCCGGCAAGGTGTGCGGCGTGGGGGGGTGTGTTGCAGACCCGGACGGTAACCGAGACTTGAACCGGCTCCGCGGCGGGGTCGCTCTCGCCGGTGCCGCGCTGCTCTGCGCTCCTCCTCTCTGCCGCGCTCTGCGCTCCGCAGCCTTGCACTGCCCCGCGCTGCGCTGCGCTGCGGCCTCGCGGTGTCGCTGCAGGACCGTCCTCCGCGCCGCGCCGCGTACCGGCCGCGGCCCACCCCGCGCAGCCGCTGCGGGAGCT
>JAAGNO010021793.1:0-62590 GCA_033439905.1 Ceryle rudis
GGTTCATTCCCACAGTGCTTCAAAGCAGCTGGTTCTTGGTTTTCTCAAGTACCACACATCCCCTCCCTCACCTTTTCAGAGCGCTTGCCCAAAGGCAACCCTAAACAAGGGGTAACCTGGCATAAATCAGAGCGCTTGCCCAAAGGCAACCCTAACAAGGGGTAACCTGGCATAAGGAGTCCAAATCAACCACCTTGTGCTGTATTAATGTCCCCATGCTCTCCGGTCTTGTGCACCTCTTCTGCAGTACGAAGAACAGGTAAACAGTGGAAACGACAGGTACAGCTCTCAGGGCAGGGGTCTTGGCATAGGCTGGGAGCCACTGGGTAGGCACCAAGGGAACCAGAGCGGTGAGGATACACAGAGTATCCCACAGCTGGGAGCAGCTGCAGAGCAGTCACTCTGCTTTGGGGAGGGTAAGCAGTCTTGGTCCTACTGAAGTGAGTGGGACTTTTCCTGCAGACCCTGATAGAGCAAGATTTGACACTTCTGAGATTATCAGATCTATAAAACATGAGCCACTACAGTATAAAAAAATAATATTCCATACATTTTTGTCTTTTGTTATGTAAAGAAAAAAGGTGGGGGGTTGTGGAAAACAGCATTGTAATTCTGCTTGATACACCAACTCCCTGCCACAGCACATATGAACACAGCAATGACTTTGTGGTTGAAATGAAGATGTTTTATCTCACTCTGGTATCCTAGTGAAGATAGCTACAGTGAGAAGTTCTTCATTAAGCCACATTTCTGGCACTGAAGTACTAACTTCATAAAGGTGCACACTTAAATCTATTGAGTTGTATGGTCGTGGAGTTTTGTCTTTTGTTTCTCTTTTAATTCAGAATTGCATTGCAAGCTTCCCCTCATCCAGCTGAATATTTCTCTTATTAAACTGCATAACTTGCTTGCTGCCCTAACATATGCTAGTTTTGTTCTAATGTTGGCCATACAATCACAAGATGGACAAAGATTAGCTGTGTTGTGTGCCTTTGCGTGTGAGTGGCAATGGTGGGACACTGAATACATCGGCAAGCTGTAAAATTTTTGCTTGATTTTTCTTTTTTTCTGTGTTTCCTAGCCAACTTCTGTTCTCTAACTCTGAAATAAGGACTGTTTGATTTCCCATCAGGCAGTATCTGAACTAAAGCCTTGACGAACACCACTATAGAAAAGAAACAGCCTCCTTAGTTTTGAAGCAAAAGTCTCCTGTGTATTTTCCCAGACTTGACTTCTTGCTGTGTTAATTACTCTTTTGATCACGTTATCTATAGTCTCTCAGTATACTGGACGATTTCTTTTGCAGAATGAAACTTAAGCATCTTCTATTGCTTATCTTCCTAAATGTGACTCTGAAATCTGTGTGTGCAAACAGACATGCATGTACATCTCTTGCTCCTTGTTTTTGTTATTTTAAGATGCACTTGCTCTTCACTCATCAAGGACCACACTATGCTGCCTAAGCTTCATTATTTTTATCTTTTTTTTGCTACATTCTGATAATGCTGCTATCCTAGTAAAAAAATACACATCCCACTCAAAGTTGGTGGTTCAAATGTAGTTCAATTTAGGAGTTGAAAAAAGGTATTCAAAGATTTATGAGAAATGAATTGTCTTCTGGCTTAGAGTTAACAACACAAAAACATAACAGAAACTTCCTTGGCAAGGGCAAAATCTGCATGAGCTATAGGAAACTGAATTGTTCTTTTCATCCAGGAAGGTGGTCTCTACCACTCAGAGTTGAAGAACTTTGGGATGCTGTGAGGTAGCGTGCATGTTTGAAACATGTTCTGTGGCAAAGTAGAATTCTCTCTGGAATCCTTCACTGAATACTACGGCAATATAAAATTAGGAGTTAGATCAAATGAAAGAATATTTTAAGATAAGGTGTATGATGTTTCCTCCTGCATGTCTGTATCAGATGGGACAAGATGTGCAGCTAAGTGGCTTGTTTATCCTGAAGGAAGAATGTATGCCTGATGAAAGAGTAATATACTCAAAATTATGTCTCTGTATGTCCATAAAATATTATCTGTTTAATCAAATCCCTATGGAGGAGGTCTCTATGCCAGTGCCATCCTTCATCTAGTATTCTGTTCACTTACTGACTTAAAGAAAAAAACCCAAGCCTTTCTTCTTCGTTTTAAGAGAAGAAATTTTAGCAGTCCTAGACCCTCTAGAGAAAGTCTTAGTCCCACTCCCAGTGAGGACTATGGCAAAATTCCTGCTGGTTTCAAAGAGAGCAGGATCCTTCCCAAGATCAGTGAAGGATTAAAAAAAAAAAAATCACTACTAAAATATGCACCTCAATTAGCAAAGAATGTGGCCTGATTAGTAAAGTGTATGAAATTTCAGCTATTAAATTCTACGGCCCTGATCAACAAAGCATGCTGCACAATTGGCAATGTATCCAGAATCTCAACTACTGTACTAGTCTCCCGCCAGATCAATCAAGCATGCAGCTGAATCAGTAAATTATGCAACTGGAGCAGCAAAATATGCTCTTCTGATTGGGGAGGCAGGAGTTTATGGAAATTTCTCAAATGTTTTAAATTGACACACAATAGGTCTATTAGTGGTCAACCTCTGCCTTAAGAAAAGTGGAGGCAAAATATATAACTTTTATCAAGTCTTTCCAGACAATTGCTGGACTGGAAAAGTATGTCCCTCAAACAGCTCAGTGTCTGCTAGCAGCAGCCCCGTTCTTTACCAGATGTACTGCACGTCTGGTTCCAATCCCAGACGCTGCCAGGTGTGGGGGTTTAGTAACACTTCAATGGGACTTTTAGGTCCAGGTAGCTTTTGCTTTATGGGTCACTGTTCTGTATACGAATAGCAGGCTGTCTATCTGCCTCAAGAAACAAAGCCAGTCAAGACAAAAAAGGCACCTGCAAAGAATCTGGAAGTCTTGTTGGCAATGAACTTAACATCTATTAATCTCTTCACTGTCTGTGAAAGTACTTTGTGTTTTAGGAGTAATTATAGGTCTTTCTTATTTTCCTTATATCTCGACTAATTGCCATAGCTGCATCCTATTGTGTTTACAATGTACCTTGGCAGATATTTACTGTGCAGAGAGTTTGGAAGTTGGGCCAGTTTGGGGAGCAGCTATATTCATATATTCTGAAGCAGTAGAGCTGTTTCTCCCTGTCTTGTGTGTACGTGCTTTAAAAATCCAGCCACAGCATAGTAGCTGTTTCTGATCTACATATGTTGGTTTTGCTTTATTTTTTTAAAAGTTATTATTTTTGTTTCATAGAGAAGACCTGCAGGTTTTCCTATTCTAAGAAAGATGCAGTTTCAGGATTTCTATAAGCTGCTGGGTTTTATGTCTGGAAGTAAACTGTGTTACACTGCCTGTACTCAAGGAAGGTGTAAGAATTGATTTGTTCTATTGTGCTGTTCACTTTAGTATCCAGAAGTCTGAAACACTCTTTGAATCTATGAAATAGCTGGGCTTTTTGTGTTTGGGTTTTTTTTTTTCCTTTTTTTTTTTCTTTTTTTTTTTTGTATGTGTGTGTGTGGGTTTTTTTTTAATTCACTGCAGTTGGTATATAAAACTGGCTTGTATTGAACTTCTTATTTACCACATTTCTGTCTCATTTCCAGGTCAGTTCAATGAATGATCCTATTTAGTTCTTTTTCCTGTTTAAAATATTTCCTACTGAGTCCAGAGCAGTGCCCTTAAAACATAATTGATTTGGGTCATTGAACCTTTATTTTTCATGCGTGTTAGTTTGCATCCTGCCACTGGTCTGACTGGTATTTCTATTAGAAAAATGCAGGCGGATTTCTCATAGAGGCTAAAGTTCACGTGGAGTCTCTGGCAAAATAAGAACCTCGAGTACGTATCCCTGGAACTGGGCAATGATTTGTAACTTTTTTTTTAATTCTCTGTCTGGCCAGAATGTTGTAAATCTGGCACTCTCTTGTTAGCTTCACGCTAAGCAGCAATAATGTCCACAGTGTTTTAGTCCTGATAATTCTAATTACTGAAGCGCTGAAGAAGCTGAAAGCTGAGAAGATGGATGTGGCTGGCCTCAAGTCCTGCACAGCACATGGGACTCTCTCTTTGTAGAGCTGAACCATAATTCTCTCATTTGCCAAGGCCAGCAATGGAAGCAGCAGCCAAGGTAAGAGAAGTAAGCCAGTGGCCAAAGATTTCTGGAACGATGTGGATAATCTTTATTCAGGAGGTAAAAGAGTGCAGTACCACTAGAGATGCCAACCATCCTTGGGATGAAAACACTGAATTCATTTCTGTTTCTTCACTGCGTATGTTGTAGCAAACAATCCTGTTGTACTGGTTTAAAAAGACACAGCAAACAAACTTTCCTGTGATCACCAACAAACAATTACTATTTTACTCATCTGTTTCCTTGCATGACATGCCAGGAATAGTGGTAAAATGTCCATGTTTCTTTCTTCCTACTTCCCTTTCTTAAAAATAGCAACTTGTGGCGAGTTTTGTACCAGAGATTGCCTACCCAGCATGGGCGTAGCTAGCCTGGGTCCGATACAGCAACTCTTCCCATTACTCACTATTACTATTACAAGGTCAGTCTGTGCACTGATATCTCAGGTCTATAAATTAATTATAAATATTCAGCTTGGTGATTAGACACTCTTGAGTATGGGAAGTACTAAATAGAAGAATAACCCTCTTCTATTTATACAAATACTTGGCAGGAGGAGGGTGGACCAGCGACAGGACACTATAGGGTCTTGCATTAGTATGTGGAACAAGCATACAGCACTGTGGAAAAGCCTTAATGGCAGCCTTAGTTCTCTAACTCAATGTAAGAACATTACAATTCCTTCTACCAGCTCTCAGCAGCAAATGGCCTCATGGTTCATTTTGAATATCCTTACTTATGTCATTGCCAATAAAAGGGAGGTTCCAATTTTGAGAGGAGGAAGGCTAATTTGCCTATATTTCCTTTCTAGAATTCTTGGGGCCCTACTGGAGCTCACAGAAGTCATCTGGGACTTCAGGAAGCTTTAAATCGGGCCATAAGTACAGCTGTCTTGGATTAGTAATGATGTACATTGAGTACAACATCTGTATTTGGGTTTGGGTGGAGTCCTTTCATGGTAGAGGAGTTGGTAATACTTTTACAGCACCTCTCATCAGAGGATTTCAGCATTTCACAAATATCTAATTACAGAAATTATTAAATTATGTGAAATCCTTGGTCCTGGGGGAGTACAGGCAGCACCATTATGCTTCAATATAAAGCAGGAGTGGGTGGTGTTCAAAGTGGCAAAACAAAAACGAATTTGCCACATGCAAGCCATAACCTGCTGTGCTATCTCATTTTCATCCAGTATTTTATTCTTCTCATTTCTTTATATTAGCAGCCAGGTTGCAACATCAAACCAGCTAAACACAATGGGCTGGTACAAGCCTCCATTCAGGACTACTGTCAGCTCTGAAGAAGGGACCTTTAGATGTTCATTGACCTCTTACTCATCAGTTTCTGTAGTGTTTGTGTTTCATTATTCTGTTAAGAAATAGCAGGACTGTAGCAAGGGTCAAGTGCCAGGGATGTCAGTAAGGACATCTTCCTGAACACAGAGATCTGGGATGAAATGCCTCTGAAAGCCCAACCTGATCCAAATTCCAGAAAGCTGGTTGCTCAGCTTTTCCAAGAAAGGTGTGCCTGCTCTGTGCTCTACTTAACTTGGGATTAGCAATGAGAGAACTAGTCCACTTGTTCTACCTAAATCCAGACCTCTTCTTGGCTTGGTTAGTACATATTGCACTGTTTTGAATGACTGTTTAAGTTTTTATTAAAGGGAATTTTTTTTTCTTGATTTAACTTAAAACTTGGAGCCTTTACTGTTAGAACTGAGGCTTGAGACCCAAGATGCCCATCCTCTTGTCTTCCTACCTGTATTATAGATCTACATGGGTGGGCAGTTCAGGTGAATCCAAGATCTCACCATTTGAACACAAGGGCCCCAAGGAGTTGCTCACCAAGACTAACTTTAAATGCAAGCTTAGCAGGCTGAACACTTTGATTTGCCTCTAAAATCAACAGTAACTTATTCCAGGTTTCCTGGTTGAAACTTGAATGCGGAAGAAGAAAGGATGTCTGCAAAGCAGATTTATTTGGAAAAATAAACTGCTCACTGGTTGGGACCCTGTAACAACAAACGCAGTGCTTAGTTTTTCCTCTGGCTGCAGTATCTGTGATACTTTTTTCTGCTTTCTCCCACACCCTCCCTGCTGTGCCCTCATGGTCTCTCCTTATGTGTAGGCAGTAAAGTAAAATTTACAAGCATCCTGCTCTCTGAAATTCTGGCAAAGGCGGAGTCTTGGAAATTTCCCTTTGCAGAGTACACAAGAGGAGACTAATTCTGGAACAACGAGGTGGGGAAAAGTGCTGCTGTTTTTATACCATTCAAAACTAAGGATGTGCGTTCAGCAGATCTCTGAATGGCCATCCTCAGCTCTAGCAATAGCTCAGTTAGAAGCCTAGTTAAAAATATTGTATGAAAGGAAGGGGTTTTTTTCTGTTTGCTTTTTAAGGATCACTGTTCATGTCTTCTGTATAAGCCCTCTCACCTGCTAGTGACATAGTGGAACAATGACCCGGTTCCCAGTAAAAACTGCAGCTATACACAGTATTTTCAGGTTTTTGGCTTTCACATGTGGAATGTTTCCTTCTCCATATGGTTGTACAATAGAATTCCAACATGTGAAATATTTGAAGTGTCTAGATGAAACAATAGGGTCATGCAGCTGGAAATCCAAGCCCAAACAGCTTGTTGTTTGTGGGTTTTTTTGCTTTTGTTTTGTTTTTCCTTTTTTGCAAGGCCAGTTTACATGTATGTGTGTGTGTTGAGTTTGCTTTTAAAGATCCAGATTTATTTCCTGGGAAGTTAAATTTTATTTCCTACCAGTAAAATTTGCATAGGATTGCCTTTCAGTTCCCCTTTTTTCTGATTCTTGTACTTTCAAAACAAAGCATTTTTTGTCACCTAAGGTGCATATGGATTTCATTATTTAAATCTCCACCTTATATTTGGGAGGCTGTGTATGTAAAGTTAATTTAGGAACACCAGTTCGACAGATTACTAGGAACAGAGTGCAGTCTCTTATACTGAACTCTAGAAGCAAATTTTTACTGCAGTGCTATTGCTTTTGTTTTGTTACATATTTCATCTGGTTACCAAGCATTTCAAACAATCTGACCATGTGTTCTACTCTTTAATTTGAGCTGCTTTGGCCTGTTCAATTTATAGAAAATGAAAACCAGATTGATCTTCTGGAAACTCCCTCATCACTCCTGAGTTCCCACTAACCCTATCGTTTACTGTTATTTTTTTCTATGGTGTGTTGTGTACACTTTGTTAATGAGAATTTCCTCTAGTAGAAAAAAGACCTGTGCTGACCTATTAAAACCCTGAAGCAAATGGCCATGGCATCTTGAACTCTTCATTACACTGCCTTACTTTTATTTACGATGGTCCCATCATATTCACAATTATTTGCCTGAGGAGGCACTCTAAATGATGCCTTTGTTTCTCTTTCTAAAGCTTTACATTTTTTGTATGTTTGAATGAGGGTATTCCCTGAAAAAAAACCACCAACAAAACAACAAAAACTAGATCAGGGATAGCAGCTTTGTATAGATGTAGGATCTTATTTGATATGGCATCTTGCATCTTTGCTGGAGAATCTATTTGTCTGTTGAGTGTCCAGTCACAAGAGTTAGCTTTTTTTTTTTTTTCTCCCTTCAAGGATTAGTCTGAAAAGTCCACAAGAAAAAGCTGGTTGTTGATGTGAATTCTAGCACTCCCTGGTGGATGTTATCTCAGATATGTTGTGTTCTTCCTTAGCCATAAAGGCTAATGTTGGCATGAAAGGGGAAAACCAATGTACAAACTGCTCTCGTAATGACCATGTCTCACTTGCATTTGTTGCAGAAACAGCATGATACTCTTATGAGATACTAATGACAGGTTTCTGCTTAAAATAGTTCTACTTTATGAGTATAGTCCTCAAGGGAATACTACCTAGTCAAGTGGATCTTTCCAAGCACTGGATTTGCATATTTTAATTTTTTTTTTCCAAATAATTTCATAGACTGGCTTTTGTCCCTTTCAGACCGAGATAAGAAGAAGGAAATTAATATTGCAATGTGGGGCTGCAGTGAAGGATGAAGAAGAGTTCAGAATAAGACCTGGCACCTAGTTTCTAGTAAAAGCACCTGGATGTAAGTGTATCAATGAAATTAAAGAAAAAAATGGAAATGTCATATGCCTTGGCCTAGGTCTCTTCCAGAACATTTCTATCCATATTGCGCACTCCTACTAATATTTTACTCACTCCATGAGCATATCTATACCTTGGCATAGAACAATTACTAAGTAATCACTCAATGCCAGGATTACTCCTGTGGTCATAACTTCAACCTGGGAAACTGTTAGGTAGCAAAGGTACCCATAAACTGCCAGGCTGCTGCCAAGTCCAGAGAAAAACTATCTATCATAAGAATTTCTAGCCTCAAAAATCGAAATCATAGAAAGAACTGGATTAGGAAAGAGAACTCTGCTTAGCTAGACTCACATAGTTGTAACTTGCAAGATGGCTTGTAGATGAATCCAACTCAATCTTAACTGAAGAACGGAAAGGGGAGAACTAAGACTTCTGCTTATTTATGATATGGGGAAACAGAACAAGAATGGTTTTATCATATTTTCAGTATCCTGAGATTTCACTTATGAACCTCGAGGTAGCTGAGTTAGCCAGTAAGTCTCCTAAAGTCCCACCTTCTCTGAGAGGAGGAGATACTCTTTCAGAGGGCAAGATACTCTTTCAGAGGGCTGTTAAGACTACCTCTAACTCCTGCTCTGAATTTCTTTGCAAGTAACAACTTTGTTTTTTGTCTGCAGAGATGCAAGCCAAAGTAGCCAGCAAAGTCCTGCACACAGAGCTGGGTGATCTTCATTCATGCTCTTATGTAGATATTGTTTGCATCAGGTACTCAAAATACCTGTGGGTACTACAAAAAATTCTGCACATTGCTCATAACCACAGTGCAGGTTGGCATCTCTGGCCTAGTAAGGATAAACTGATTTTGCTTCTCTCCTGAACCTTCCAGAAGCAGCAGAACTCCCTTTCCTCTGGTTGCTCCCAAGGCAAGTACAAAATGTCAAGTTGTAATGTATGCCCAGGCTGCATATACTGCTGATCATGCTATGGAAAGCCATGCTGTTCCATGGGTGATTGTTCAGAAAACAGCCCCTGTTTGTGTCTCTGGGAACAAGCAATTTTTTTGTAAGGAGAAGGCAGCATTGCATCTTGGGAGTTCAATGAGGAGCTCTGTTGTTCTCCACAGAAACTGGAGTGTGTAGCTGTGCCTGGTGGTTGTTGGAGTGCCCGTGTTTGGTTTTTTGTGATTTTCTTTTTCCCCACCTCCTGTTCTCAGAGAGGATCAAGGAGGAGGGATGGTGACCTCATGGTGCAGTTATGCAATCTGCTTGAGGCCAGGTATCAAAATACACTGCAGCTGTGAAGCTGGGATCTTGCTGTGGCTGGGGGGCCTGGGCCTCCTGGCTCTAATGAGATCACTGACCTTCTCCTGCCACTTCTTTGCAGCTGCTTTGATTCACAGAGATTTGTTGTGGCAATGGCCTGCCTAACAGTTTGGCAAGCTGCCGTAGGAAACACTGCATCTGCAGGCAAGAGATAGGAGCTGGCCTCAGAGACCGAGAGCAGGTGAGGATATCCTGAGCCCTGCCAGCCTCTTTCCACCCTGACAGAGCCTGCTTGCCTTTCTCTAAGGGTATGCAAACATTACCATCCTCCCTGATTGTTATTTTTCCTAACAAGTGAGGAGAAGTTTGTCTGTTCTTCAGTGAAATAAAGCAGCACCTTCCAAACAATCTTCTTGTGACGCTTCAGCTCAGGGCTCAGCTGCAGCAAAGTCACATATGGCAAGAATAAGAGAAAGTAGTAGCATGCCTACAGACTGAGGCATATTTGGGCCTCCAGATTCCGAAGTCTCATGCAGAGTTTGCATTCTTTGCTCTACTTGCCACACTGCATCCCTGCTTCCCTCCTCTGCTCTTCTAACAATATTTTCATTTTCCTTGTCTTGTGCAGCAACTTGGCTTTCACAGTCCACTTCCCTTCTCACCTGCATATTTGTATGCCTCAAATGTCCTGTAAACCATTAAAAACTTTGCAATAGTTGTGAAGATGGCCCTGTGAAGCTCTCTGATATGTGCCAAGAAGGAATACAAGACAAGTTGGGTTCTTTCTTGAAAACGGGACTTGCAGAATGGAAGTGTCTCATCTATAATCATTTTCATGTGGTGGAAGTGCTGCTGCTACCCACCACTGAAATAACAGAGCATCTGTTAAAAAGAGCAGTTTTGGTTTTGCTTAAATCCAGCAGGTTGCACTCACTTGAAGAAATGTTAGACTCTTGTTTAAAAACAGGAGTGCAACTGCTCAGATACCACAAATGGATTAAAAGCAAATGTTGCTCTGCCCAGTTTCAGAGTCCCACAACTGAACCTTGTTCACCATTTGTTTATGTAACTTTGCTCAGGAAACAACATGAGACTACAAAGTGTGTGGCTGGTGTATGGGTTTGTGCTGGGACAGGGTTATTGGGAGGATGAGGGAGACCCCTTAGCAGACTGGGTACTCTCATAACTGATGAGCTCTTCTGGAGATCAATCTGGAAAAAGGAGACAAGGAAAACTCTCTCCTAATAACGAAGCAAAGTGCCAGCAATTTTTGTTATACTTTGTCAATCCAGGTCCTGATCTACTTCTGCCAGGTCAGCTATTTTCAAGCATCCAGAGATAACCTGAAGAGTTGCCTTAAAATGAAATATCTCCTTTTGCTGTTGCCTCATGCTTTAAACAGCAAAGGCAATTAGGCAGAGAGGGAAATGGTGATTCCAAGGAATTCTTGTACTGCCAGGTGGAAAAATAGGACAACCTGCTGTATCTAGTTTATGCTAATGAAAGAAAATAAACCTCACATGCAAAGATGAGCTGAAAATGCAAAATTAAGTAGAATGCTACTTTTATGAAGTCTCTGATTAACTTTGTCTTCCACTTGGAAAAAGTCCTATGAGCTTTGATCTCTAGATTGGTCAGGTAGTGAAGTAAATGTGATCACTTCTTAAACTAACAGACTGGAGGTCTGTATCTTACTCTTGGGATAGTCTTTCCTCAGATCCTGTATTTGACGAGCATCCAAAAAGCTCAGACTTCCCTAACTTGAAAATACTGTGAAAGGAGAACTTGGGGCTTTCACTGGGAACCACAAGAATTATATTTCTGGTAGCTTTGCATCTAGTTCCAGCCACGTCAGCAAGTAAAGACTTGTCTATATTTTGTTTTTCCTCCTTAAACTGGGATTGTGGAATGACCACTTTCCATTTTCCTTGTTTGAGCACTTTCTTTCTGCTCTGGCTGAAAGTTTGGACCACTTCATATTTCATCCCAGATGGCTGGTTCTGTTCAAATGTCCTTGTGAGTCTGAGTGATCTTTAACTCAGAATGAACCTCCCATGTTTGGAGGGAAGAAGGGGGAAGTAACTGGGATACCATACCTCACCCTGCATGTTTTCAGCAATTGCAAAGATGCTGGTGGAGCCAGACTTTTAAAGAGGTCCCTGGGGCAGAATAAAATGTGAAGGAGCTGGTGAGGTAGTCTCAAAGAGTTGCCAGCTCTTTGAAAGAAACACACATGTGCGTGCATGTGTGCACTTAAGATGTTTTTAATTTTGGAGGACTGAGGGATCCTAAAGTTTGCTGGATTTTCACCCCACTGATACTACGGTGAGCTCAGAAGGCTAAATTTAGCCACCCAGAATGAACAGACTTGGATTATAAGACTGCATCCATCTCTGTCCAGAAACTGATTGAATGTGCCTGTAGTTGCTCTTGAATCAGCTGTAGGCTGACAAGATAAGGCTACTATAGAACTGCCATGTACTAGGCAGCTCCAGTGGATGTTGTGTTTTAAATGAAGCCAAAAAAGGGGGTGGCGCGGAAATCAATCTGGGGAGGAGTTCTTTCTTTCCTGCTCTAAAAAATAATATATCAGTAAAAGATCGTTTGTGTAGTGGGGCTATTTTACAGGAAGGGACAAAAACATAAAAGAACCTTGCAGTCAGAAGCACAGGTTCATAAGTAAATATTTTTACTTCAGAGTAGTTTGGTTTTTTTTTTCCAAAGGTGTAAGGTCTGCATAAATAGCTTCTACCCTCAACTTCACTCATTATTCTAGTATTAAGTCTTCCTAGTATAGTCCTCAAGCAAAGACCAAACAACCCTTTACCTTGGATAAAGAGATAATACACATCTGTTCCTGAAAAGACTAATAAATGCAGCACCTCTTAAATGTTCAGTCAGTTTGAAATATAGTGGATTATTCCTTCTCTGTCATTTCTGAAAAGTGACATTTTTAAGTCTGCCTGAAACTGGAAATAGATGTGAAAAATGCACAGAGGTTGAGGTGTGCATAAAGCATTAATGAGGGCAAAGTGGGTTATGATCTTTGCAGATCATTTTCTTGCAAGCCTGCAACTGGGTATCTCTATTAAGTGTGTGGCTTTGCCCCTGAGGATGTCTTGGAAATTTAGTGGCTCAGCTGCATGTCTCCAGTTTCCTCTACTGAGACTTTTGCTCTTACCGTGGGTATACACCAAGAGAAATTGCTATTTCTTGGGCGAATATGTTATATATATAAAAAAAACCAAACAAAAATATTGGACAGGTCCCAAGCCAGACAATCTGAGATTCTGCTCACAGAGGAGTGACAAACATCCAGACAGGATGTCCTCCTTCCTCCTCTTTGAAATAAATACACTTTAAAAATAAACAGTCTTTGCGATGCAAGCATGACAGCATCCCCCAGGACACCTCAAACAGCAGCTCTTTGTAACCAGTATTAACATGAATAAAGAAAATTTATCACTATTACACCTTTTTGAGCTTTTGCAAAAACTGTGAGCACGAATGGGCTGAGGCTTTTCCTAGCCAGCACCGTGCATCACTTTGTTTCCACTTCTCTTCAGCAGGTCTTATGTCTTTACAAACTAAGCCACATGGCCACCACACCTTCTTCTAGGATTTCAAGTAAAGGCTGGTACCCATCACTGAAGAGCACTTGTGGGGCAGCTAAAGGCTTCCACAACTTGCCATTCATGGCTTTTTGCAAGACCCTCCTTCAGGTTTTGAACGTGGTTTCACTCAAGGTGGAAGCAGCCAGGATTGTCTCCTGGATTTGGTGTAATGTGCTACAAGAACTTGTCTTGTCCTGTCCTGGCAAAATGAAGAGCTTGCTCTGTGGGTGCTTATGATCTAACTCTATTCTGGTGCTTTGTTTGGCAGTAATCGTGATTAAAGAAAGGGTGCTAATTACATTATTCTTGTAGCAAGTGGGATTCCCTTAAAATGTGTTGATTCCCTGACAATGTTCCTACTGGAATAATGCAGAGGCTTCAGAGCTGCGTTGGTAGGTGTTGTGCTAGTGGAGAACAGAACTGAGAGTTATATTACTCAGATGATAATAACTACTCTTTCCTGTGCTTTTACTTGGCTGGGCCTTATAATAAGCTCCCACCTGGCCAAAACAATTATTTTTCACCTTTTCTGCATGAGACCTCTGCTTTAAAACAGTGTCACCTGCTTCTCAAGAGCTCTCTGGTGTATAGCATCCAGTTTGAAGGAATTCATACTGGTTTTTGTGCTGCATCCCTTCATATCAAGGGCTTGCTCTTGCTTTGAGAGATGGTGTTCCTCAAGAAGGAGATGCTGGTGTCTGAACAACAACTTGCAGCCACTTGTGACCACATCTGTTCCAACCCAGCAGAGCTTTATGCTTAAGAACTGCATCGCACATGAGTTGTTGCAAACCTGCACTTCAGAGGGCAGCAGAGCATTCATTCCACTATCAAGGCACCACTGCCAGAATTACCTATGAGGGACTAACTCAAGGTCCTACTTGTACTTCTTAGCCCTGTGTTTCCTGTTGCAGAGGCCTTACAACTCCTTACATATGTGTATCTTAATTACGTAGCTCAAATCTGATGCCAATATTAACTACTCATTTCTAGAGAGACCAAATGTCAGCACAAGAGAAGGTAAGTGCATGACAATGGGGCATATTTCAGTAATGGTCATAGATTTGAGCTTCTGAGTGGGCTGTGGAGTGTGAAAAGGGGAAATGCAATGTCTTGGCATGTTCTGAAATATCCAGGCACTGTGTTTCTGGCCCAGAAGCAGTAGCTGAGAGTTGAATTACTTCTTCTCTGTAACCTGCTAAATGCTGTTCCACTGTTGTTCTAATTCAGAAGGCAGGTAGGGTATATGTCTGACCACAGCAGGCTGGAGGTTCAGTTCAACACAATTGTTTTAAACATCTGGGGCTCCTAGCCAGACTGGAAAGTACTGAATAGCAGATGAACAGGACTGGTAATCTGTTTCTCCCTGCTCATACTTGATCTAATTGGTGTGGGCATATATCAAGTGTTATTTAAAAAAACCCAAACCCAACAACCAGCGCTCATTTGCAAAGATTAAAAATGTGGCAAATTTTTGGCATACCTCTGTCAAAAGCCCACGAGTCTATAACTTGCTGCAGAAGGGAACATCTGTGTCTAATTGATGAAACTCGGCCTTCATAACGGGTGAATCAAATGAACTGAACAGTTCTGTCAGTCATTCAGCTGTGGATTATAAATTAATCAGAAATCCTTCCCCTCTCCCCTGGATCTGTCTTGCATTTCCTGTCCCTTGTGGGTTTTTTTTTTTCCTGGTCTCAGAGCAAGTCTTGAATCTTTTCGGTCTCCCAAGCCATACTAAATGAACAACTCCCCACTGCCATGACCTTTCAGCTCTATTTCTGGAATGCACACGTTACACAAATCGCCCCTCACCTGGGCTTGCGGATGCAGGGTACCTGTTGGGGTTAAATTAGATTGGCTGCATGGCTCATAGAGGAACATTTGAGTTTGAATCTGAGACTCCTTAGATGTACACAGACTGCAAGGTATTTCCTCACAAATAATGACAGATTCAAATGAATATGAAGACAGGATAGGGAACCTACCCTGAGCGTGGGGGCGAGAGATGTGTGGGGAGTGCACTTACCCATTCAGCACTTGGGTGATTAATCCCACAAGATCCACTGAACCGATGGCTGCTACTTTTGAGTGTTAACAAAGTCTTCTGGCAGTAGAGGTGGGGCTGTGAATGCCTCCAAGCACCTTCTCCACGCCTGAAAAAAAGACAACTGGATCAATTCACATATTCCTCAAAATAACATCTCAAGCCTCAAACACTGCTAATTTAAGGAAGTTTGGGCCAATCTGTAATCCTCCCACATCCAGAAGTACCACCCTGCAATAGCAACAGTTCTGGTGAACATTCTGGGTCCAAAACTGGGTCCATATTTTAGTTGAAAAGTTAGGCATTTACTGATTTTTACTATGCATATATCTTATTTAAAAGTGAGCTCCAAAGACTACCATGGGACAAAAGCAAGTCTGCACCAGTATTGCAGGATGGAGGAAAGGAATGAGAGGAGACAGAAAATCCTTCTTTCAAGTGTAGGAGCAGTTGTCTCGCTGAGGGAAGACAAGCATATTCATTGCATACCATCTAGTTTTCAGTAAAATCCAAGTGACAACAAATGTATCTGTAAATCTGATGTAAATTAGCAATGGATCTAAATGTGAGGATCTGTAGTTTTGCTATTTTCACCTGGATTTTTACCATGTATTAGCTAATTCTGGATAAACCCCCAAATTTTACCTCCTAGAGAAAAGATCAGTAAAGTCCCATTAGTTTATTTTAGTATTACATGCTGTGGGACCCCTAAGGCACTAGACAGAGAATAATATGTATTTGGCACACGAACATAGTTTCTTTTCCACTTGACGCTTCAAGACACAGTCCAGCCCAAGTGTCTTAAATGAGAAGCCTGTAGTTTATTCCACTATAATTAACATAAGCTTTGATTTAAATGACACTTCTAAAAGTCAAAGATTGGATTTCAAGGTGAATACAGAATACCATTTCCACCCACATTGGTGTTTTGGTCCTTTTCTATTTTCACCCTGCCATCCACCCTGAAATAACTCAGAATGTGAATAGCACCTGCTGGTAAACAAAGGTCATGCCTTTTTGTTTTTATTTAAGGGCTTTTAACATTTGGCATTGCAATTCCTTTTGTGTGTGTGTGTGGTTCTGTTTTGGTTTTTTTCTGTTTCAATAAAATATTTCAATAAAAGCCAAGAGGAGGGACTAGGAGAAAAAAAAAAATCTGGAGTATTTTGATCTTTGTGGCTTTATATGGACTTCATAAGCTTTGTTTGTTCTGCTGCCAAGCTTCCTTTGTGTTTAAATAGATAACAGACCAAGACAACTAATCATTTCCAATAAAAAAACCCCACCAAACCCAAAGCATTCCCTTTCTTTTCCAATTAATGCTTGCAAACCCATACTCCTAGATAGGGCTTGTGACCTAAGTACTTCTGACTTATTTTCTTTCCTTTTCAAAAACAATTGCCCAAGGCGCAGTCAGGGCTCTGTGCATTCCAAATTTATGAAAGAATCTTCAAAAAGAGCTCTGAGAGTCTCTTTGGGAGAAGGTAGTTGTAAATATGATGTGTGAAAGCAGCCTCATGTACCTTTAGAGAAGCAGCAGCATGGCAGTGCTCCCTTTTATGGACTTCCTTCCTCTTTGGAGTCTGAAGGCTATTAATGGAGAAGGAAGAAATGCCAATTTCATGTATTGCTGTGTTATGTAAAATGCATGTTGACTGCTAGTTTACTAGCGAGAGCTGGTATCTGCTAGCACTATTTTGAGCGGCTTTGCATTTGAAGAGAAAATTTACCCAATCAAACCACCTAGATTTTACTGCTTATTGAAGTAAATAAGGCTGAATGTCTTTGAAACAGAAGATGAGTTGGATGGATGAATCATGGGTAATCATCAATGTGAGGTATGGGCTGGTTTTTTTTTTTACATTAAAAAAAAGTGATTTCATAATGAATATAACACAGACTTCAAGATGCTGTGGTGACACATTTTTTTCTTTAGCTTCTTAAGATCTTTATCACACAGCTACAAATTTATGTGGTCACAAAGTTGTATGTTACCCAACAGCAGAAATAGATGCTACTGTGGTCAGTAGTAGAAAGTGAGAATTATGTGAATTACTCATCAGGGTTATATTTCTGTGGAGGTTGTTCATTCAAGATACACTTCCATAGTCTCTAGGAGTGGCTTTGCATAGTATGTTAATGTTCCAAACGGCAAAGGAGAAGGTAGACTTGTACAAGCTTAATGAATTTGCCTTTCTTGAGGCTATTTTATACCAGTCCCTGAAGGGAAAGAAAAACAAACCTTCAGCAGGTCTGGCAGACGGTATCCACTATATAATCTCTGGCAAGATGTAAGCTTATTTGTTTTATTTCCCAGGTGTATTACTCCTGTGGTGCAGTGGTGGAATCGATGGAGAGAGGCCTGATTTTATCACCAGGTTTTCCAAACAACTACTATGCAGGGACACACTGTGTTTGGCAATTTTTCATTCCCATGAGAACCCACCTTATCTTGGAAATTTTTGACTTTGACATTTTTGAAAGCTTTAGTGAAACTCCAACCCCCTTGGATGGCATTTCAGCCCCCACTAAAACAGGAAATAAAGACATGCCTTCCCTTGAGGAAAACCTGGACTTTGCTCTCCGTACTACAAGACCCTCTCTCCAGACCTGGATGTCAAAGGTGGCTCAGAATCTGAGCAGCACAGGAGATCAGTCAAAGGACCTTACTAGCTACCTGGATGAACTTCCAGGAGCTGCCTCAAAAAAAGATGAAGCCAAACAAGCATCTGAAGAAAATCAGTTGAAGGAGATGAAGGAACCCAAAGAGATTACTAAGGCTCAAACAGAAGAACTGCCATCACCTATGGCTGGTAGAGCCACAATGCAGAGGCAAAATAGCAGTGGACTGGAAACAGAAGAAGATTTGAAAGAGAAAATCTTGCTTTCCCACCTAGTTGCTAGCGAGAGAGAAGAAGTTACAGTAGAGAGCTGGAGTCTTCCCACAACAGTATTGCCCGTGGAAGTCTCCTCCAGCCCACAGACATCAGTGGATATCTGTCCCCATGATGTACTATACGTTTCTGATCTCATCACATTTTCCTCTCGCTTCTGTGGACCAAATTCACCTTTAAACAAGACCATGGTCTTTGGTTCATCTCTGGAAATGGTTGAGGTTATCATGGAACTGATCACTACCACTGACCGCGGCCGAGGCTTCGCAATGCTCTTTGAATACAGGAACATCACCGAACCTAACGCTGTAGACGCTGTGAGGCAGGAGAGAAAGGAAAACATGATGATGATGGCAGTTATAACAGGGATGGTCTTCTTTGCATTTGCTTTGCTTTCTGCCTTCTGCATAGTTTGCAGGTAAGATGATGCACACCTGAGCCTTTGAAGCATGTGATATTACCCACACAGGAAAAGGAGCAGAAAACAAAGTTGTGTTTCCTTTGCTCTACTAACACTTACTGTCCTTAAAATGCAGTAAAGTTTGTGTATACAGAGGAGACAAATGCCAGTCACTACACCTGCCATAGGCTCCTCTGTCTTTTTTTTTTTTTAAATTATTTTTTCTAGTTCTGCAGCTCCTGTGCCTTCAATATATCCTCTTTTTCCCGCAGAAATACCTGAAGGGTGAGGACTTTTTTGGGTATTATTTTGTTTCAGTTGCAGTGATGCCTTTGAACCTCAGTTTTGGGATAAGTAGCCAAGGGACAAATGCAGAACAGAAAAATCATCCTTCCCTGTGTCTCCTGAGCAGGCTGGGCTGCCAGCCACTGTGTCTTTTCACAGCAGTTCCACAGTTTGACTCTAACCGTCACTAATGGTCTGCAGAAAAGTAAATAATAACAGAAGTATTACCATTTGGAATTAAGGTTAAATAACATTTCCAGTCTGTAGCATGTTTTATTCAAGAGACCATGCAGATATTTTAATGTCAATGCACTTCACGTTGCTAGGCAGTCATCTGCACATCCCTTTGACTGCTAGGGAACAGCTGAGAGCCACGCTGCAGTACCTGAGTGTCCCAAAATGTCATCTGAAATGACAGAGTCAGGCGAGCTGATGGTCAGGCTGGGTTGCCGATTTCCAGGTGCTTATGCTAACTAGTTAAACAGCTAAAGCCAGCCAGTGACAAAAGCATACTTCTTCAGTCAACTGCTTTTATTTTATATATTTCTTTTCCTTTATATCAATCAGAAGAAAGCTTCTCCACCTCCCAACATGTGTTTGCATTTTTCCTGCTAACTCCCTAGTGAAAATATTTTTGTAGAAACAGTGATTTATTTTTTTCCTTCCAACACATTCAAAACAGAGCCCAAGCTCCCCAGGTTTTTGTCAAAACAAACACTATTTTTCAAATGTTTTGACTTCAACGAAAACATCAGGTAAACTGAAACAAATATTGCCCCTTGCAGGGCTCCACTGTGATGACTGGGTATCAGTTAGAACATTCATTTTCCAGTGGCAGCATGCAACTGGTCTGTCCTCTCTTCCTGCAGCACCTGCATTATCTATTGCACATCCTTGAACCCAAAAGGTATTGGGATTGCCCAGCCTCTCCTACTCATTGAGGGTGGTTTGATAGAGGAACTTTGTTTTCCTTGTCCTTTTGGAGGCTACATTGCTAGCTCTTCCAGAATAAATATAAAACATAGCCCATCATACTGGGTATAAGAGGTCATGGGCAAAGTGGTAAAGCTTAAATATAATCTCTTCTGCTGTATATAGACATTCCTGCTTTCAGGATCTGAGGTTCTTGTAGCTGTAGAGTTAAACTTGCATGTGTAATAACTAACTGACCTTTTTCCTTTTTTAAAGAGCTAGCAGAACGCTGATTTAGACCACAATTTTATTTGCTAGCTCTAAAGGAAAACGTCTGGTGGAAAATATCTTCCGGATAGCAAATACTTCAATTTTATACTCTTGCCAATCTTCAAAAGAGACAGAAACATGCTCCCTTCACTATGGCAGCAGTCTAGGCTGATACACATGTTGAATTGACTGTTCTCACTCCATTACCCCCTATTTCATTTCCCTGTAACTATCCCTGAAGCAGAGTATCATTCAAACCAAAAAGCACACCAGCAATCTGAGATCTCACTGGCTGAAGTTTACTCTGCATTGGCTCTTTAGAAAGGCAGGCCATACTGCTCACATGAGCAACTTGGCTTTTTACTCGTCAGGTGTTTACAAAAAGTAATACTCTGCTCTTGCTGAGAAACAGATTAAAAATGGAACAAATTTTCTGCCTTCTCTACCCCCAAAATTTTTTATGATCTGGTCTGCAAATACATTCTAGCAGGGGTCCTATGGCACAGGATCGGGATTAAACTGATTTCTTATAGCACTGGCATGTGTAGCTTTTCACTCCTCTACGACTCCTTTTTTAAAGGAAGATATACCTCAGTCAGCTACTGGCTGGATGCAAATGGAGACTGTCCCTAGTCCTTTAGCCTCTTGAAAGGCCATTTACTATCCCAGCTGCCTATATTCCCTGTATGCTCTTCCAGAGAGGCCTGGATTAGAATACTTTGTTTCTTACCAGACTTAAAGTGAGATCTGACACATGTGGAAGAGATACTGCGTAACCTTGCTAATATTGCTCTGAAAGAGTTTTTTTTCTTTTCCCCTCTTTACTGGGCTAACTACTTCGAGGATATTGGTCTCTGACTCCAGAGCCACTGGCACTGGTTGGAACTTGCCTACATTTTCCAGCTGTGGGTTTCTAATGCAGCTCAAAATAAGATTGCAGAGGCCATTAATCACATCCAAAGTTCTTCTAGCTGGAGCCCAGCAAGCTCTATTTTATGCTTCTTTCCCTAAACAGGGGCTTGAAATCAGGTGTCAAATGGGTATTAGCTACAGCCTGTCCTCGCTGCAGAAAATTTCGGAGTGGCAAGGGGTGGGCTGAAGGGAGAAATGAAGATGCTTTAACAATGCAGCATGGTCAGAAATGGGACCAGCTCTGAGGCATGGTAATACTCGTCCTGGCTGGAGCATGCCATAGCAAAGGACACTCATAGTAACCTTCAAGCTCTTGGTTTTGTAAACTTGCCTTCCACTTTCTTTTCTCTTTGTACTTGTTCCTCTGGTACCAGGTATAGCTGATTTTTTCTTTTCTGTTTCTATCTGCTGCTCTTGCTAAACTAAAAGTAGCAGGCTCTGCCTTACCAGGGATAGAAGTGGCCCAGGATGGGCTTGGCACCTACTGCCACTCCCATGCACCAAGTCGTCAGCAGTGTCTGCTCAGGCTCATTGCATTCAGCCAGGGCAAAGCTCTCTGGGGAAACTCCAAGTCTCTGCCACACTGCAGCTTTTGTTTGCTGTTTGGGGAGGGAATGAAAGCTTCAGTTGTTAGTTGGCCAATAATTCTAATTACTTTTGGCCATGAGGCCTGGCTTGAGTAATGGGGAATTTTTTATTTTCTTTCCCAAGCCTCAAGAACAACAGACATGTCCACCTTATTTAATTTTAATCCTGTCCAGTGCAGTCAGACTTTTGCTTGATGGTTGCAACCCATGGATTGCAACTGCATTTTACATCTGCATAGCCTGCCAATGACCTGTTTCCAATTACAATCCCCCACGTGTACAGCTATTTCATCAAGTCACCATGTGCTGCCATCTCTGCCCTGCTAGCCACTGCCTGCAGCCTGACAGTCACCTGGGGGTGAAACTTTTCCTTTGTCATATAATGCCTTCCTAGAGATTCCTCGTCACTTCTGGGCTAAACCGAGACCTTTCCTCTACCATCCTTGTGTTAGGCACACCCCAAAAACTCTCCTGTTGTGTAGAGGGACATAAATGGAGGACCCAGATACATCAGGCTGGTTTAGATAGAGTCCTAAGACAGATAGACCTGGCTGGAGCTGCCTAATAGGGAGCACACGGGGTGGTTTTCACAAAGCTTCCAACAGACTTGAATTTTTTGTTTACCTGAGAAGTTTAAAACATTTTTGTTTTGTTTGAAATGCAACTTCTTTTGAATGATGGGAAGTGGTGTATTTGCACATTGGCTGGTTTATATCCATGAGCTGCACACCGATCAAGTTTCTGGTCTCCTTGGTGGTGTGATTCTGCAGTTTGCTTTGGGAGATGTAGTCCAGCTGGACAATAAGTAAATAAAGACTAAGATCCCCAGTCCTGCAAACTAACACATCTCTCCAGGCACTGTGGCAACAACTCATACTAGAAGCAAAAAATAATATCTCACTTTTCCATCAAAATCGTTGCCCTGATCTAGAAACTCTTACCCTTTGCACATGCCTGTTTTCAACAGTAAATAAAATTGTTCAGTGGAAATTAGTCACTCAATATCCAAAGTGTGATGAGGGAAGAAAAAGTTAAAATGGAGACATTTCAGGTGTTACCACTTCTTGATTCTAATTTAAACTTTGGGAAGAACAAGAGTCTTCCATCTCCTATTCTCCCTTATTCTACCACTCTCGTACAGAAAACATCTTTGCTGTGAGCACCCCAATCTCCCTTTGGTTCATGCTGCCAAACTGCAGTGTGGATTTCAATGTAGTTACAGTGACTGCTAAATATTGTAGAGCGTAACTTTTATAAAGAATGGCAAGGAAAGGAGCCAAATGGATGCAAGGAATTTCAGTTTCTTAATGCAGAACTTGCCCAGTCTACCTATAGTTTATCACAGCTGTTGGTTTCTGAGACTCTTAAAATGAATATTTTATCTTTTCAGCTTTGCCCCAGAGAATATGAATATCTTTTAAATGGGACAGATGTATACAAGAATCCAAAGGACACATTTTTATTTGTGTTTCAACCTCAAACACTTTAAGTCACGCTAAAAGTTCAAATAACAAACCTATAAGTGAGACCATCCAGATAACTAAGAAGTCTGGGTTACCAATGCCTGATGTTCAGTGTGGAAGGAATATGTGCTAAGTTGTTTCTTCTTAGAGTGGAACATTTCCTTTGTGCTCTTTAATCCCCGGGTGGGAATATTTTAACCAATTTGCTTGTAATGTGCCAGTTAATTGGAACAAGAATATTTCATATGAATATATCAGATTTGATTACAATTTTGTCATGGGTTTTGGCAGGAAAGCACTGGGAGGAGCGGAAGAGATTAAAAAATAAATGCAATATGGAGAAAACAGGGAATCAAATCATTTTCCCACCAGCTACCTGAATGCCTTGACCACCACACCGATTCATTATTTTGGTGCATGTTTGGCCAGGTCACTCCTGATGAAATTGTTCTGGTGCCCGATAAAAAGGCTTCTGGTGTGTGTGCCTGCAACATTTACATACACATTTTCCACTCTGAAGTGTTTCTTAGTTGGTGTGATCTTGCCTGTGATCTTACCACCACTCCTGCTTGGTAGCTTTTCCCTGCTCCCCCTTCCTGAGTCAGTGCACTAAGGTAGAGCCTTCCCTGCTTTAGCCCTCAGATCCCTTGAGAAGCTCAAACTTTGGCTGATGCCACTGTGCCTCCTGGAGTAACAGCTATCTGGCTGGACCTCTCCTGGATTAAATTCTCAAGTGCCAACTCACTCTGCTCTTTTTCTGTAGTCTCCTCTGTATTCACTGGGAGTGGTGCTGGGGGCACATCATGGGGTTGTTTTTTTTCCTCCCTCAATTCACTTGTCAGTCAATAAGCACTTTTTTTTTTTTAAGAGATCCAATGATACGGTGAAAGATCGAAACCCACCCTGCCTGAGATGGAGCAGACGCTGGCTCCCAGCCAGCCTCATAAGCCCCCATTCTAAAAATCAAAGAGTGATGAAATAGCAACAGAAGACCTGGAATCTTGGCTTCAACACATCACTACCAAAAAAAACTTGCATGGAGGAGATTAAGTGCCTTAATCCAATCCAACCTCTCCAAAACAAGAGGAAAAATGCCAGCCAACAGCACAGATAGTAGGGGAAACAGCAATATGAGTCAAATCCTATCTGGTCAGTGCCTTAATGCTCCCACGTGTCTCTGCACTGTCCCGTAGAGAACTGCTGTGCACAAAGACAAAGTACCCTTGCTTCAGTCATTATCGTGTTCATTACTGACAGCCTTTCTTTGTGACATCTTTAAGTCTTATTCACCCCAAAGTAAATAACACTAGTTGTTTCACAATCTCAGTTTTACTAAAAATGTGAAAAAATGGTTAAGAACGTGGTTTTATCTCCCTTCGGCCAAGAGGCCCAGTAATGATCTGCCACAACAGTCTCTTTTAATAAAATGTTCATACAAATGAGCAACATCTGATGCTCTCTGCTTGCTAAATATAATCCAGCGTGCAACATTGGCTATTCTAACAGGATGAGAATGATGTCACTGCCCAGACTGAAGGCAGGATTTCAGTCCTGCTATTCAGTTAGTGACGTGAAAGAGCAGCTGGGAGGGGAGGGGGGGGGGTCTGGTGGGACTTGGCAGAGGTCTGAACTCTGTTCCTGCTTTTGCAGTGATGATGGGAAGAAGATGACATGTCCTTCTCCAGCTCACTTTCCATTACACGAGCATGTTTTTCTCCCCTGGCCTACAGGCCTTGTTGCTCTGAGTTTTGGCAAGTATTTTGGATGCTCCTGTGGGCAGGTGAGCTCGGACTTGCTGGGTCCCCTTTGCAGGATGAGCACAGTTGAGACCTTCCCTTCTGTGTGTCTTTAATGCACTCGTGGGCTTGTTGTTGTTGTTGCTGTCTCTCCTTTTCAGGCAGAGAACGTGCCCCAAAAGGAGCTCATCCAACGCATGCAGTGACCAGGAGGTTAGTGCTGATGGCTTCAGCAATTTCTGTTTCTCTCTTTCATATTGGCTGTTGCACTGTTTATCTGACGATGTTTACTGGGGCATGTTCTGAGTTGTAGAACGGGATCCAGAACTCTGCCGTCGATATCAATGAGCTCCAGCTGGTGGTGCCAAGTCGGGAGAATGAAAACAACAACCACTCTGTCAACCGGGAGCAGGCGGGTAAGCATGGGGCAGCAGCCAGAGCAGGTCAGGGCACCCCGTAGCCCCCGGCCAGTTAATCAGATCGTTTCTTCCTTGCTGTCCTCCTCACTGTCTTGCCCGTACACAGCTGGAGAGTCACTTCACAGCAGAAAGCTTCTGTTGTGGGAACTATTCCTTGCTGCTCTCCCGCCTCACTGGAAGGGTAATTCCCCTGGCAAGGAGCATGCACAAGCACAGCTCCGGGATGCTGCCAAAAAAAGCTGTCATAGCACATGGCATTGCCGAGACACTGGGTTAGCAGAGCAAACATGTCGGGTTCAGGCTGCTACAAACAACTGTAAGTTCCATAAATTGTGGAAGAGTTTCTCCTGCCCTGTATTTAACATTGTCTGGAAAAGATGGGTTTTACAATCTTTACACTGGCTTTGGGCAACTTTGACTCCCCGAGCTAACTTTTCCTGAAGAGCTTTACGGATGAGATTGCTTTAGATGACATTTACTTCACAGTGTGTTTAACGAACAAGAGCCCCCCAGCCAAGCTGTGGATAATGTCACTTGCTGCAATTTTGTGTCAAAACACATGAATTGTATCAGTGCCTCTTTTGTTAGTGAAGGTCACAGGGATCTACTTCATGTTGTGTACCATCACTTTCCCACTAATCTATCAGCCATTACATACAGCTCTCACAAGGATATCTTCCTAAAAAGATAATTTTGTGCTCCCAACCATGACAGTTTCCCATCTGCTTCTTTGGAAAAAGTCATCTAGGAGGTTGTGGGCAGAGCTCTCCTGGCCTGGACCAGAAGGACAGGCCTTGGGAACACATGCATGCATGCACTCCTGTGGCAGTCCCTGGAGCATAAGGCTGTCTGTAGGAGCAGCATTGCTAGGATTTAAGCTCCCAATATTAACGGGGTAAATACAAATAAAGAATGAGTTGAACAAATCTGCAAATTTCTGATCTTCATCACAGCCCCGCGTGTTTACTGCGAAAGATTTCAGTTTGGGTCTGTCTTTATTAGAACGCAGATGCAATGGCATTCCTCCCTTTTTGTTTTGCTTTTAAAAGTTTGCAGTTTCAGGAGACCAAAGTGTTCGCTTGAAGATTTTTCTGGCTAGTGATGCAGACAGCCAAAGTCTGCTCTAGACTGTCTAGAGAGACAGGGAGAAGAATTTGTCAAGGAGTTGGGAACAGATGTTTTGGACTCTTGCAAGCAGTCTTTATTAATTTTGCTCTTTTCTCAGTCACTTCCTGTGGAGGCAGCACAGAACGGTCTCCTCAGGACACTGACCCAGATGTGCCCTCCTCCCTATCTGCAGTGACCACTGAGACTGGGAGCGATGAAGTGTTTATTATTTCTGCTGGACCTGGGACCAGTGGGCTGAGTTTTACCACCTACAGAATACAGGTAAGAATGCTCTTTGGTGTCTCTAGCAAGCCACAGGATGTCCCTCTTGGACAGCACTCATCACATCTGTCCATTTACATTTACTGCCTGCTTTGCAAGAAAAGTAGTGACTGAGCCAGGCAGTTCTCCTAACCCTCAAGCTCAGCTGCTATTAAGTAGTAGGGGCTGTGATCCCCCAAGTCAGCATCTTCCTAGCTTTGAGAAGAGCAAGTGCAGAAATCTACCTTGGATCCGATAGGTGATAATGTAGAGGTCTGCCAGCAGGCAGTAGGACCAGCCCTCAGAAAGATCTTAACTGGCAAAGAAGCTATTCCATTAAAAACATCACTTGTAGCAACTAAAGGGCCCAGGAGTCAGACTTGCTCCTGCCCACCACTGAGTGTTCAGGGAAGTTACTCAGTTCCTGAGCTTGTCAGAAAGCTGTTTAAGTGTCTCACCAGGCTGATGTGAACATTAACAGGGTATGATAAAAAAAGAAAACCAAACCAAACAGCATCTCAAGTGAAAGCACTGGGGTCCTTTCAAATGCACACAAAGAAGCCTGAATCAGTTCAGTAAGTTCTCTTTTCCCTGTACTCCTGGTCAATTATTTGTTTATAAACAGATGATAGCTCAGAAACCTTAGGTCTGTCTGCCACTTTTCAACCTTGAGCACAGTGCCTGACAGAGCACATCCATTACAAGTCTCTATCAAAGCCTTTCCCAGGTCAATACCCTCCTTTCCTGTGCCTGCTCTCTTTCCCACGAGAGGAGAAACAACCAGTGTAAGGAGCTCACATGTCCCAGGACAGCCTGTGTAATACTTCTGTCACAGTTCACAAAACAAAAGCATTCTGTATCCCTGCATTCGATTAGGAAATCAGCCAGGAGGCCACACAGGTCAGGATTTTCCTACGCTAGCATAGGACACGTGCTGAGCTTTTCCTCCAGTCAGCCACCCTGGCTAAGACAAAGAGGGAAAGAAAGGAAAACAGCTCTGGTGCCTTCCCTTGCCCAAACACTTTGTACCTTCTGAAGAGCAGGGCACTGTGAGCTGCTTTGGTGCTCAAACTGGGCACACTTGAACACCTGCACTCCTTGGTCCTTCTTTCCAGTGCAGAGAGCTTCACCCGGTGGCAGTTACATACAAATACACCTTCTAGAAAGGAGGGAAAGCCCTTTTCCTTCCTCTTTTCCCCCCACTCCGGTTCAAACAAACAAAGACAAAGAAATAAATTTCTGCCACCTCTTCTGCAAGTAATCTACCAGAGAAGAATTATATATAAAATACTTAATGTTAAAACCATTCTAAAGGAAGGTAACCCAAAGAATGGAAGTGATTTACCATTTTATGAACTCAGGAGGCACCTTCGCAGGGATGTCCATGCTGTACACAAGTGAATCAGTGCTCTCAAGCAAATCCCTTAAAGAGCAGAAAACCCATCCAGGAAGGGTGACAGAGCCTCTTTGAAAGCAATGGGCCTTTCCCCCCAGCTGAAGACTATCCTCTCCAAGAGGGGGGGAATTGAGCACAGCAGGCTAATTACAAACCTGCACTCCAATGGCATCTCTTCAGGCCACTTGAGTTACTCAGGGTTACTGGATGTTGGAAATAAACATGTTTACAATTTAATTTCTAAATGTGTATTTTTAGGGTGTAAAATGCAGCTGGCCAGCCAGCTCTGACTTAAGCCTCTGGGTCCCACAGAAGGTGTGGTGCATAGCTTTTGTGGATCAGCACTAGTCATGTGGGATGAGTTACCCACTGGTGTGTAGCCACTTTCTTGGCAAGAGCTCAGTAGTTATTCTCATGTGAAAAGTTGTGTGAAATGCTGGGCCTTCACAGTACAGAAAATAACACTGTCAGACTCACCTTGCCCAAAATGCTCAACTAGCCAAAGCAAGATGTAAGGAGCTTTCATTTTAAAAATGATACAGATCTTTTTACTGAGCCCTGGTGACTGGCCACTTGGTCTTGTGCTCCCCAGTTAGTCCTCAGCTCTGCTAGGCAGAAGCCAGTGATAAACTCTTTTTTGCTTTTCAGCTTTTAAAACCCATTTGAAGAAATCAATTACCTGACAGGAGGCAGGAGCTGTGAGAGCAAGAGCACATCTCTGTCTGTGGACTAGTGTGAGGAAATGGAGGGCAGGATGGCTTTCTGAGGTGTCCTCCAGAAGTCCTCCTTTCTAAGTCCTGTTTGGTATAAGTCCATTATTCAGCCTTTGGCTAACTTGTAACTATGACCTCTGCCTTCTATTCAGACATGACAAGTTTCAAATGCAACAGTTTGAGTAATGAGTATTATCATGGAGGTTTAAGAAACATCTTTTGCTAAAATATTTTCAAAGATCTAGAAAATACATTATTCATCTTCTTAGTTACTTCCAGTATATCTATGGCAAAACCAGTGGCTAGCTTTTACACCAGTTTGGAGGTACTTATAATAGTATTAGAGTAATAAATGCTAAGACAGCTGAAGAGGCTTCTGAGAAGGCGGCAGCTGGCTTATATATTTATAAATAAAGATTGTTACTTTAATCAAATCTGAGACTAAGAGCTTAACGTTGGAACAAACTTATCCAGAGCCTGAAGCCTCTCCCAGCTTCCTTCTGAGATTCTTTTTTTTTTCTGCTGTAGCAGCTAATTTCTTGCCTCTTTGCCCATCCACTTCCAATATGACATCTTAACTAAATAGTTCCTTTGATCTGAAGAAACTTGAGAGATTCAGTTTCTCAGAAATAACAAATAACAAAATTCTGGTTTCTCAGGACTTTTAAATCCAGGACACTGTGGGATTTATTTCAGACCCTCTTTAAGGACTACGTAAACTTTGGGAATGTGGATTTTGCATTCTTCTCATGACAACCATATTAGCAGAGCTGAAAATCAAAAATACATATAGAGTTGTGGAGTACAAGGCTTATATAAGTAACAGGTGAGGTATTAGTAAGAATTAAAGGAAATTTGTAGACAGTCAGGATTTTTAAACTTTTCTGACTGTAAACATACATCAATATTAAGGACAAAAATTGTGATTTTAAATGTAACATCAGAACATATAAAATAAGCATGGAAGAGACCTTTAGAAGTTGTTTGTTAGTTCATTCCCTTGTCAGATATACTCTGCTTATACACAGAGCTGGTGGCAATGTTAATGTGGTCTCACCTTCCGATGATGCCAATTTTACACCTGTCTGGATGCCTTGTTCTACTGCTAAAGCACATTTTCCACCTGAAAAGTGTTCCTTATGTAAAATGAAAATCTCCTTGGTCCCAGTCTGGGTCCCATGTTTCTTGTTCTGTTCACCCCAGACATCTAGAACAGACTATTACATTTCTCTCTCTTTTTTTTTAAATTATTTTAATTTTCTTAATTCTTTCCTAACATAGGATCAAGAGCACCACTTACTTCAGTCTTCCCTCCTGAATCATGTGTTTTTGAGACTTGGGATTCTCTCATTGCTTGCTTCTGGATTTCTTTCAGTGGGCCCCAATCCCCTTGAAGTTTTTTTTCTCCCCAGACAGACACATCTGAAACCTTCCAAGAGCCCAGCAGGGTGGAAGAATTATGTTTTGCACAGCTGAGTTTACTGCTCTGATCTCTTGGGTATCTCCCGTAAAACAAAACTGTAGGTATTTGATGCATTTTGTTAGTGAGAGTGGTAGGACTTCACTTCTTATGTAACTGAAATATCCCAATTCAGTGTCAAACCTGAAAATGGGGAAGCAAGATAAAACTTTCATCCAGGGAAGGCAGCGAGTTTCAGGCAGCATGCTGGAAGAACAATAAGAAGTAGCATTCTTATATCTTGTCCTGAGAAAAGAACCACTGAAGAAATCAGTCTCTTGCACTAACAGCTACTTTTAAAGTGTTTTAAAAGCCTTTTGATGAAAGATGCTGTAAACAATCTTTTTTTTTACTCTTTACAGGACAAAAACCTAAAAAGAAGTGTCACAAGCCCTGCCTCTGTGTCTGACTGGCTGACTTCTAATCATGCAGCTGCAGGAGCAGATGCTGTTGAGAAGGGGAACGTCCAGCTGGAAAATCACTGTCCCAGACAACGCACATGGAGTGCCCGCACTTTCCACGACTTTCTGGCTCCCATACCACAGCTACAGAAAAAGTGGTGTAGCTGGACCACCAACAGTCCCTTTACAAAGCTGGTTGACAACAGTGTAAGTCTTTCAAGGAGGGGAGGACATGGTGGTTGGGGTCTGTGTCCCAGTACCACCAGCTGCTCGCTGATGGGACACATTTTTGCCTCGGTCTACTGCTTTGCATCTCCAACCTGCAATGTGATCCACATTTCAGTCCAGCTTGCTTGGTGTATGGGAAACTCTTTTGCCAAACTGCGTTGTAATTTATTCAGGCTTTCCTGAAAGTGCTAAGAAGCTGTAATTCCCAGCAGTTAGCACCAGGTTAAGAAAGGATGCCCAGTCCAGAAAAACAATAGAAAGTACTTTCAGACTAGTTTATCTCATTGAATGTTCTGATATTGGCCTTTTTTTTTTTTTCCCTGGTTATGCCTTACATTTATTTTGACATATAACTATGTAATTGTGAGGAATCCATAGCTGTGGGAGGGATAGCTAGGTCTCACTGACTGTAATCATCAAACCAATAGCTTGTTACAAAGGTAACAGAGGATGTTTCTTCCTTTTTAAGGTAATAACATAGGTTTTTGCTAAAGAATGCATCTCACCTCTAACATAACAGGGATTTTTAACTTTTAGTTTCCTTGGAATTGAATTTTCTCAAGATAGCTGCTTTTCATGGCATGTCTACTGATTTATTATTGTTTTGTGCAGGGTTTTCCTACAGCTGCAAAATCCCAAGGTGTCCCAACCAGAAAGGTAATCTCAGCCACTGAGATTGAGGGAGCGTCAGAGACTGTTTACTCTGATTCATCTGTCAGTAATGCCTCATATCCCCTCACTCTGTCTGCACAAAGGCAGCGGAAGCTTAGCTCCTGCAATCTGAAGAAATCCAGGTTTGGGAACCCTTATTTCGGATTTTTAGCAAGTTCACCTGACAGCAAACATGTGAGGTCCTTGGATCCAAGACACCTAGGGGCAGCATCTCCAGTAAACAGACAAAGCCCCAAAAACCTAGAGAGCTCCAATCCACTGAAAATCAACTTGGTCAATGGTTCGAAGACAAAGGAGCTTATGGTAGAAACAGATAAAAACAAACCAGTTTTTGTTATTTCTGAAGAAGGGGATGATCAGCAGCCTCTGGTCCTTGCTGAACATCTTAGTCAATGTGGAGATCATCTGTCAGAGCAAAATGCTGTGTATGGTCCATCTGTGCCAGATAAACAGCCAGTGGTTCTGACTGTTGAGGGGAACAGTTCCGCCAGCTTCACATCAAATCTTCCCCTTTGGGCAAAATCCCCTGGCTTATACAAAGGTCACATGAAGATCCCTAGCTCTTCCAGGGACCAGCAGAGCTCATCGCTTATAGTTGCTAATACTACTGAGACCTCACAGAACTGTGCTGCCCTAGCTGCTCCTATGCTACACCAAGCTTCAGTCCAGTGATGCCCTCAGAAAAACCGAAAACATCAGTTCACAGAAACAGAGGCAAGAGAGACGTGATCAGAGCGGAAGGTGTGCCAAGTAGTTGAGCATGGCAGTCACAGACAGATGCAGCTTTGTGAAAAGCGGTCTTTGCTTCCCATCATTGGGTTTGAGATTACGAGGCTACATACCACAGCACATCACAAATGCCACCTTCCCTTATGCTCACTAACCTCATCTCTATCCTTCTGCATGAAGTTTTGGTGTGGTTTATACAAGAAAGCGTCCTCTGAAAAAGTACTTCACACTGCAGAAAGCCTTTTCTGTAATGAGAAATGAAAGTCATCTGAGATGGTTACATGGTGGTTTCTATCTGAAATGTAAACCAGTCCTCTGTCACTGTGGTATCACTTGAGTCCTTCTGTTGGGAGCTAGGAGTTAAATTCTGTTGATAGCTATGCCTGTACAATCCAAGCCTTGCCAAGCCAAGGGTAAGAATTCAATCATGCATGTTTGCATACAGTTTTGTAATTTTAAGCATTGCATAAGTTCTGTGCCCTAGCACAAAGGTTACCAAGTGTTAGAATCTCTAATATTAAAGACCATGATTATCTCATATCCTAACTCTTTAGCAAAGTGTACAGACAAGCTAAGCGACCCAATACTGGATGCTAGGTCTACAAATGTCTGATGTAGCTTTATCTTTGTTAGATCTACACAGACTTCAAAAACCTCTCTCCACAATGTTTTGAAGTGACTCCTCATGGCAACAGGAGCATGTGTACAAAACCACTGAAATACTAGGAATAGTCTCCATCATCCAGCACTTGGATATTTGCAGCTGCTCTGATCCTGTACCCACCAGCTATTTATTGCTGGTAACGCACATTGACTAGAGAACGACTTCCCTTCCTTTAGCAGGCAAGACTTAAAGATAAAATTAAGTGGGGCAAACCTCGAGTGCTCACTTTCTGTAGAAATGAACTTAAGTGGCTGTGCCTCTCTGATTACAAATCCAGGGCATTCAATGAAACACTGAACCAAAGGGAAGCCTGCGAGTCCTACTGCCTTTAATAACCCCATCAGTATTTTAATTGCCTCCTGGTGATATTTTCCTGTCTTTGCAAGAGACTCTTACGTGTTCAGTCCACAACTTGGAATTTTTTTGCTTTCTTAAATGAAATTCTCCATGAAGCTGTATTTTGCAGCTGACACAGCACATTGTTTTAAAGCAATAGTATGTCATAAAACAGGTGTCAGAAAGAAATCTTCTGTACAGATCTTCCTCTATATTAGCTACAGTGTGCACCAAGTTATCTTAATCCTTCTATGCGAAGGCATCTAAGTCTGCTTCCTGAAATACTTAACTGAATTATTTATGATTTCACCTGCCATTACAGCTTCCATTTGCCACCTATTAATGTCAGAGATATGGAACACATGATTATAGCTTTTGCCGTATATTTTATGTGGTGTTTACAGGTTGATGTAGACATAGAAGCTTTGTGTCTGGTAGCAGTGGAAGCCAAAACATACATGCCCTGTAGCAGTTGACTCAAACACCAACAGCAAACAAGTCTCCAGCTTTGTTATTACCAGACTGTGTTGAGTAATTTTGACCTGCAGAAGTCTGGCTCCAAGTTGGGTTGTGTGGGTTTTTTTTTTAAATTAATGCTACATGATTCAAAGGGAAGAGTTAATATATTTATGATTTAAGAAAATACGCAGGAGCCTTCAGGACTCTAATAATAACTTCCACTCATTAAATTCATATACATTGCAATTCAGGGTGAATGTTCTGTTACTTATTACATTTCTAAAGATTGAAGTACTAAAATCTACTTTGGAAAAGTACTTGTGTTCAGTTATTGACAATAGCTACACTCATAGGGCTGGAAAAAGTGGCTTTTTCAATAAAAGTGTGTTTAACTATTCATTTCTATACGGTAATGACACTTATTTTATTTTGCTGAAAGACAAAGTTGCATGGGCATTATCTCAGAACACCAGTACATAATGTGGTGTACACCAGTACAGCAACCTTCCTAGCACTTGCTGCAATGGAAAGCGCACGAAAGCTGCTGCATCGTTTGGCCAGCAAACACCTGAGGGTGGGGTGCTGTTTGATCTCAGTAACCTAGTGAGATAATGAGGGGGTTGTTTACACTGACTGCCTCTACTACCTATCTGTGCAACTGAAGCACAGATTTTTCTAACCCTGGGAAGACTGCTGCCAGACTGGTTTCTGTGGGAGGCTGGATTTCCTTTCATATACTGCTTAACACCGTGTACCTCTGCCAGTGTCGCCTGCTGTAGCAGTATTTAGCCAGTTATACATGAGACACTAAATCAGATACCACACGTTCAGCATGGACTATATACATATATATGTTGAGAGAGGCCTCTTGAAGAGTATGCAATATGGAACAATGCTGCTTATTCTCAGAACAGATGTGGCTGATATACTATACTATCTACAAGTGATGTCTTCTGCCAGGAGAAGATAGTGAAGCCTAACTGGTGCATGCTGCAAGTACACAAAGACCATCCCCTCACTTAGCCATGAAGAGCCAGGAGTATGACATAGGGGAGAATTAAGCTGAAGTTCCTGACCTGCCTTGTGAAGTTTCCTGTTTTGTTTTAGGCAGATCACTTAAAATTAATGCCAAAGAGGTATTTGTGTTTTATTTTGTACTTTCAAAGAACTTATAAAATATTTTCTTGCTATTACTGCTAAAAAAAAAAGCCAGTATTGAAATTATCTTCCCCACCCCCAAGAACAGAAACAGCTTCCACTCATACTCTTCAGAAAAGTCATCGTGCAAGTTTAAGATATTCTGAAAGCTCTGGGAGGAATAAAATGCTCTCATAGTCTCAGCTGTAAATATTGACTAGGATTAGTTTCTGAATAGTATTACTTATGACATTTATTTTGTTCCTAACAGCTGTATTACTTCTGAGAGCTGTGCTGCCACTTTTTAACGACAGAAAACCTCACAACTCACGCCTGGGATTGAGTTTTACCTTTGTGGTAACACAGTCAGTTGCTGTGCTATTTTGCATACTGTAACCAAGCAGCAAATGGGATAAGCATGCTAAACACTTGCTGAAGAGGAGGAAAATCATTTCAATCACAATTGATGGGAAAAAATGTCCAAATATGTTATGGAGCTAACAAACAGAAGGAGTATTCTTTTCAGTAAAACTGGATTTGAATAATGTACACTTTTTTAACAAGTAATTATTCTGGAATATACTAGGCACTCCCTCCAGTCACTGTGTTAGGTAGATTGAATAGCACAAAAATAGAACAAAAAATTTTTGTTGTTGAAACAGCTTCAAAATAAAAGCTGGAAGCTATACAAGCTGACAGGAATCCTGTGTGCTAGGTTTCTTCCTGACAGGTAGCTAAAATGATTGAGAATGGAGGCTCAATGGGTAAACAGTCCAAAAGATTTAACATGCAGCTACTGCATCCTAACTTTGAGGATTGAGTGGCATTCAGCAAGAAGAATCCATTTAAAACTTCCTAGCAGAAACATGAACTGTGGATTTCTTTCAAAAATCTAATTTTCCTTTAAAAGCAGTTGTTTTCAAAGTTGGTTAGTTTGGGTTGTTACAAAACACCCTTGACTCAAATAGTCCAGTCAGTTACTAGACTTTATTCTAAACAATTAAAGAGTGATTTGGATTGCAAGGAAAAAAAAGATTAAGTCCTAAGCCAACACTTAGCTAACGAAAGTGAGCAACTGAAACTCGGCAGCATTGAAAAAAAATACCCAACAGAGACCAAATATAGCTTCAACATATATTCATGATCTGTCTAGAAATGTCTTTGATGTTAAACCTCGTATGGCACACTTAGCATTTTTTATAATTCATTTCCTATGGAAACTAATGAGCTTAAGGGTGAAACTACCTCATTGAAAGTCAAAATGGTGAAGTGTGAAAAAAAGAAGGATGACCTGAAAAGCAGATTTAGAAGCAATCTTTGCATATTAAGCATTGCTGTGGGAAATAGTATAATTAGTTTTCTTCAGAAGTTATTCCTTGGAATTGTGTAAGTGGTATCTCAGTACCCGAACATCATGCAGAAAGAATGTTAGATAAATCAGGTGGAAAAAATGCAAAATCCCCACACATTCTTTTTAAAATGAAGAGATCCTTTTCCTAACTTCCACTAACACAGTGACTGTTGGTTTATTTTTGGAGGGCAGACTGTACAAAATAAGGCCCCCTTCCAGCAGAAATTTTTAAGAGGCCATAAGAAACCAGATTTTCAGAATGTAATTTAGAATTGAGGATTCTGTTCTCAAATGCCTACCTCCTTTTACTTAAATTTACTTATTTCCCTAAGCTCTGATGTAGGCTAAGCCATCTGCACTACACAGTTCTACTGAAGTCTAGAAATTGATACAAACCAGCTGTATTTTGTTTGCAGAATGAATGAGCTAATGATTGATCTTTCAGTGTCAAATACCAAGACTTTTCTGTTAATTTCAAGGAAAACAATATCAGGGCTTCAACACAAATTATCCTGCACAGTGGCCGATTCAAATACTTGAGACACACTGAGGGGTCTCAGGCTGACTCACTGTTGCATGTGTTTGTCAGCTGTTCCAGCTGCAAAAGGCCATATATAGTACTTTCTCACTCCCAATCATGCTGCCATCTTTCTTTTTTCTTTATGGAGGAAGTGCTCATGATGAGCCAGAAGTGATCACTTGAGAGGGCATAAATCCAAAATCAGCAGCTTCCTCAAACTAAATTAGTTACAAGTCATTTGTTGACATAATGGAGTGTAAAACACTTAAATCCACCAGTATCAGTGCAGGACAAGCCAAAACCATTCCAAGTTTGAATGTCTTTCAGCTTGTCCTTATGGCATACAGAACACCACAGCATTTGCACTTTTCATTACTCAACTTGAATTTGAATTTCTCTCAGATTTAGTCTGAAGAAAAAATGACAGCTGCTTTCAGAAGAGTAATATAGATTAACCACAACATTAAAGGATATTCGTCTTCAAGTTCGGGAATGGCTGGAGCGCAAAAATCCTAGGAAGCTAAACTGCAATGTGAAGTTTACCGCCTGCCATCACTGTCTTCCCCTTCAGACAGAATGGGGTGCAGGCAAATCCTATTTACTCAGCGAGGGAAAAGTTCTATTCAGAAACAGTTCTAATAACAGTAGCCATTTGAAAAATTATAATTTATACAAATTAGATCACTATAAAGAAGAACACAATACGACAATCATTTTCTCTATCCTGCTGTTACATCAGTAGTGGTATAATGCTTGTTACTTCAGTGATTACGGTGTTGCAAGAAATTAAAATAGTAACCGCTTTTTTTAAAAGTAGTAAACTTTTTTTCTATTTGCTAACAGTTTGAAGCAATCTTGTTGACAAAAAAGAATTCTGTTTAATAGGGGTTTTTTTGCTTATATCTTTAGTTATAAATCCTGTGGAGATACTGATGATCCTTTGTGATACCATCTGACACTTTCAAGAAAGTTTGAGAGAATTTCTTGGAATGACACAAAAACTCATGTCATTTTCAGTTACACCAAGTTCCAGGTTGATATTTAGTTGTATAATCTCAATGTTCAAACACCTAACAGCTTAACCAAGCATTAGCAAGTGCTGCATACATCCATTTCTATGGTGAGAGAATATGCCACAGAAGAAACAGAAACATACAACTTCAGTTAATATCTTTTTTTTTTTTTTAATTAATAACTTCTTAGTTCAAGAAAAAAATAAATCACAAAAGAGAACTGGAAGAACTACTCTCCACCTTCTTTATAAAAGAACTTTCTCAAAGAGAGAGACTATTTACCTTGTTCACCGCTATGTCAAACCCTATCATAAGCACCTTGGTTTTCACAACATCTATTCTACCACATTTCATGCTCAGCTTCCAAATATCTCTTATAAAGGAGGTGGGGGTGTGCTTTAGACAGGTTAAAAATATGCTGCACCTTTACAGTATTTAAACAATTACACCAAGCATAGTTCATACATTTATCACATTAACTATCACCTGGTAACCATACATTTAAAAAGGTCTAATGTATAGAGTATGTAATACCCATGACAGATACTCTTACTTACTTAAGAGCATATAAAGATCAGGATTTACTCACCCTCCCCATCTGCAAGTTAATTTCTCATCTCTTCCTCATACAATATAAACAACAAAACAGTCCCTTCATTCCATTGCACTACTGCAACCCTATATGCATAGAAAGGCAGATTAATTATCAGATTAAGGGAAAAGGAAGAGAGGTTTATAAAAGGAATTTGAAGAACCTCTACTGCACAGGTAGTTTAGATGTTAAGTACATGAGTTTTGTTGTTTAGGTATTTTTCCCCCCACTTATTTTTTTTCTCTAAGTCACATAACATGTACCTATACAAACAGAACTTGAGCAAGTGCAAGCGAGGTTGTACATAGTACTGCAGACACATTATTCTTGACCCACAAAAAAAAAATCAGCACAAGAGGCTTGAACACTAGCTCAGTGACAAGTCTCTGCTGAAAGCCCATCTGGGGTGTGGGAAGTGGTGAATGAGAATGCAAAGCACATTTCTGCATATAATGTGCAAAGGCTTGATCTCCACAACTGCACTCAGTTTGCTACATGCACAGCCAGAGATGAAAATGAGATCAAAAACAGCTGGGAATGGTTGTCCTGAGAAGATACAATAACCATAAAAAGTCTAAACATAAAATACAAATACAGAAGCAACAGAACATTGTTAATACTAAAAGACAGAAACACACTGTTGTTGTTAAAAGAAGTTTCAAGTATTATTCCAGATCCAATTTCAATCCTACTCACAGGAGAAAATGCCCAGAGATTAGGAATAGAAGTCCACACCAAAGTGTATTCTTAATAGCATATGGGCATGGTCAACAGACCCATCCTTGCGACAGCTATTTTAAAAAATAAAAATCTAAGCAGAAAAAATGTGTCATTCTAATTAGCATTCATATTAAGATGTGCATTACTGGAAAGAGTTGTTTAATTCACTGATACCAGTCGACACAATGTGCTGCATCATTTGTGCTCCATTATATCACAAGATATTGTGTGTACACTTATTAACATCAAAGTATAAATCCTGCTGATAAAATAAGGCATACTTAAAAACAACAAGATATCTACAGAGGTAACTTTGTATGCTTTCTTCTCATTCTGTTTCACTCTTCTAAGGTACAATGAGAAAGAAAAATTGGTCCCAGTCAAGGTTTGTCAACATCAGCTACCAGTTTATGATGAAAGAGATCAGATCAGTCTGGGGGGTGTGAGGTGGGTTGTGCTGGGATTTTTAGTTTTTTTAAATGATACTTGGGACACTTCCTGAACAAGCTCTGCAGAAGGAGTGAAAGTAAAATCTACATTTTTTTTTATGTCAGAGACACCAGTGTTCCTCTTCCTCATCCCTACCAGAAATGACTCCATATTGCTACAGTTTGTCCAAACTGAATTACTTACTGTAAGCTTGTTCCTCCCAGTACAGTTGCTATATTTTGTTTCAAATTACATCTTTTTCTACATTTTCACCAGTGTATGCATGCTAGAGAACGGCTGCATGGCAGAGGTACATACTTAGCGTACGGTATCAAACCAAAAAAGAAATACAAAAAATAAACCAGTGTGTCCTACTGGCTGCTCTATGTCAAAAGCACTGTTTGGTCTTCTGATATAAAACATTACAGAAGTAATATTAGCAGAAGTCTGTTCTGCTTCAAGTATTACCCCAACTTTAAGTGTGATTTTCAAATTTTTGTGCAATTATTTTTGTAATTTAATGTGAATAAAAACATCAACACGACTAAACTAAGAAGAGACTGTACTACTTCCACTATAACACTGCACATATGGCAGAAGCTTTAAGTTGAAACAGCTGTTTAATGGACGGATTTATTTAATTTTTTTTTAAGTGAATATTAACAGGGTTTCTAGCCCAAATGCAATGGGTAGTGAGAAAATATCAGACTACCGCAAAATGCAGTTACAAATATACACTGAATTTTCTTCTTAAATATTAATGGCTCTTGAAATATCCATCAGATACTTTTACAAAACATTTCTATTTTAAGTCTAAGGATTTTTCTTAGTTTCTTCACAAGTAGTGCAAATACACTCCTTATTCTTAGGTCTTCCCAAGATATGGCTGGTTTTTGTGTGTTTCATTTCTGTTTGTGGTCTTCGCTGAAGCGATAGAGGACACTGTAGTCATGAGGATGGAATGCAATGCTTGCTGGACTTTCTTGGAAAAGAAAAAAAAAAAAAGAAACTACCTTATTCATGTACAGCTGTAAAATTCTACAAATTAAAAGTTCACACCAGACTGGCTGATGCAAAGTTACTGACTCCCTGCTATGGGGGAACTGAGAAGATCCCCTGAAACCTTAAACTGTACAAGCAGTGTAACAGGTTTTTGTCCCCTCTCTACAGACTACAAGCGTTCAGTTCTTGAATCGTGTTTGTTCACAAATGTGATTGAATTTCCTGAAACGAAAAATAAAAAAAAAGTATTAAAATGTAACAAAGTTCTCAGAAGTCAGGCAAGAATAGTCAGCATCTTTCACAGGGTGTTTTAAATGTTAAGCATTTTATAGCAGAGCATTTACACACTAACATACCTGTTTTTCAAAACCTGTTTAGATCGTACTCTACTACCATGCTATCTGTAACAGGATTTTCAACAGCTCTCCTGTCTAACCCTTGTTAGTTTTATTATGCACATAGAAAACCTGTTATTAAAAGCATTCCTCTATACTTCTGCATACTTCAAACCCGGAAGGCAATTAAAACAGGAATCGGTGAATTAATTTCACCCTGTGAGACATTAGTAATTTTTAGTAGACAGCATTAAACCAAGTCACTAAGAACTAGAATTAACCAGGCTAATAATAGATTTCAACATAAACATGTTCTTTCCCTGGCTTAGAATCTTCTTCTGGAATGAAAACGTAAGTCTTTCTCATTCTATATTATTTAGGCTTTATGGGAATGGCAAGCCTGTCTTCATGAATTAAACAGATAACACAATTCTGTATGAGGCGCTTCTTTCCAATTCTCAACTTTGTTTTTCTCTTACTCGGGTGATGTGTCTCCTCATACCCAACTTAAACGGGATTTGGGTTGTTGAGTGTGAATAAACATATACATGTGGAGGAGATAACGCAAAAGAGACCATAAATTTTCTCCCTCTTGATGAATATAGAGAAACCTTGCTTACGTAACCAAAATACATGGCAAAACTGCTTGACTCAGTAAAAAAAACAAACAACACAAAAGGTAAATGGGTATCTATGAGTGGTATGACAAGATTGTTTGCTTTTATGGATTTGGGGGACTAAGAGCAGCAGCCAGTAAGGTTCTAGGAACAGCTAATGCTGGAAAGAAAATCAAAAAGAAAAAAGGAGAAGAAAAAAAGGAAAAAGACCCTGAGCCATTTCTATTCCAGATGAAATTATCCACCACAATATGAACAAAGATGAATGGCGAGTACTTTGATACTGAATTAACTCTCTAACATTTCAAAACAAAATCTCCTTTGGGAACATAGACAGTCCTGTAATATGAAGTTACAGACAGCAGTGATATTTTGAATTACATCTGCAACTTAAATCCCGAATTATATTTGAAAGTTATTTGGTAAAACCCTCTGAATTTGTAAGAGACTGAGGATGAATATTTTACAAGTTTTTCTTATGATCTGCTTGCCTGAGCTGTAGAGACTGGTTATTTTCAACCCATAGTACCTGAAATATTAAAGGAATTATGCTAAGTGTGTACCTTCATTGCAGCATTAGAAAGATACTGTAGAATCTATTATTCATTAAAGCAGTTTCTCAATAAGAGGTAACAGGTCCTTTATCTTAAATTACACTAAGAATTTTGAGAATTATTCATTAAGCAAGAAGGATTTTTCTACCCTGACTAGAATCAGTTTGCTCTTAGGTAGGTAATTTTTGTTTTGTTTTACAAGTATTTAATATTTGTCTTGCCACACAAGCGTCTTTCTGTAAGAACGAAATTGCGTTGGTTATCAATGGCCCTGAATTTTTTTAATCAAGGATTGTAATTTATTTTGGATGGACATTTCCCAAGAATAACCAGATACCAGGAGTTCATTAAAACACTTCAGAGGTAGAGGGTTAATCTCTTCTCAGGCTCAGTATTTCATTTTCACCATATGCCAGGTGCTTGGGTCTGAGGCATAAGACCTAGAAACTGCTCCAAACCCAGGAACTGCCAAGCCTCACACAGTTCCTAATGTTACATGTTCCAAACTTCTCTTGCTGCAAATTATTCCCACTGATTTATCCCTTTAAAGTATGTTGCACTTCATTAGAAAAGTCTCTCATAGTTTCAAATGGAAATTGCAAAGGGCTAATTATTGTATTCACAGTGTTTTTAAGAAGCACCCAGACATGAGCAAATGAGATGCTGCTTCAGTAGGAGAAGAATAGGAATGAAGGAGATGTGGGTGGAAAACAAGACTCAAGAAGTGTCAGCAATGGGTTACATTGACTTACAAGTGCTTGCTGGGCCCTTCTGATAGCTCATTTCAAACTTGTGTTAAAAATAAAAATGACCAAAACCAACTCCAAAGCTCAGCCAGGTTTTCCTTATGCTGCAAGTGTTACTCATGCAAATTCTAGCACTTCAAAGGGTTGGGGTTCTTTTTTGCAGCTGTTGTGTTTTTAAAAAGAAACAAAACCCAAACCCACTTTCTAACCTGTGTAACTTACATGGCATGATGTGCTTTGACCTGAGTTCGACAGTTGCGTCCCCAGTAGCAATCAGGACGTGATGTGACAGTTACTACAGAAAGAGCAAAGGAAATGCTACATTTATTGCTGAAGTCATTAAACAAGGTGATGTAGATTACTAAGCCGCTGCTAATGGTGGTTACTCATCAGGGCAGGCTTTGTAGAGAAACAAGCCATGACTGGCCAGAAATGACTGTAAACTGTATTGGTTCACCTTTCTAGAAGGAAAGCAAACACTTAGTGAAGGACAAAAAAATATATCTATGCAGATATATTCTACACGTGAGAAATCATACTGAAGGATAAGATTCCATTAGGGAGTCTGACAGTAACTAAATGCAAACTTAGCAGCTGACATGTAAAGCAATGAGTATAAGATACCGGCCCTGCAAAGGGATTTGCGCTGGGCTACAGAAAGCTGCTAAAAACCCAAGGATACAAAGATAAAACTGACTTTAACTCTTTAAATGACATTTTCCCCCCTTACTATGCAAAGTAATCCTCACCTGGCAGTTCAGCAACAGGAATATTCTGCCTGTACTGGTAGGCAAGTTCTCGAAAGCTGCGAAGGCCACAACAGTAGCAAAGCACTGTGTTCCCAGTAATCCTGTAATCTGGGGAGAAAACCAGTTTGTGCATACTGTCAGTGTAAGGCTTGAGAAATCAGATTTAACAAAAATGTCATGGTGGCTCTGGCACAGAACTTCAAACTTCTTGGCAATATTATTGAGTTACATACAGATAAAGAGCTGTAAGTGTAGAAAAATGAACATAAGACATACCTGACAACATAAAAACTCCCCTTTGAAGAGCTAAGAGACTTTCGTTTAACATATTTTTCCATGTCAAACCCCTGGATGCCAGGTAATCCTGCAAAGAGGAATTTTAAGTGCTTAATCCAGAAAAATGTCCAATATGCAAGTGACCAAGCCATTTACCCTCAAATATTTCCAAATCTAGGTCTAACTAGGTTTTCAAAAGGGGCTGATGCCGATTTCAAGTAAAATTTAAATATATTTAACTTAATTAGCATTATACTTCCAGATCACCAATTACATTTAGCTGATGCTAAATGGAATGCATCTCTAGCATGTAATACCCTCTTACAGAGGCCGAAAGAGCCAAATTATCAGCCAAAATACTTCCAGTCTAGACACAGTAACTTGAACTTTGGTCCAGCCAAACACTGGGGGCTCATTAAATTCACCTTTTAGAATCAGGTGCTGCAAGTGATTCAATGCTGCTGCTGTAACTGTTAGGCAAACATCACTATTGTTTTATGAGTGAGCACATCTTAAACTTTGTACATTTATTATTCTGCATCATATGTAATGATTTTTAAACATACCTTTAGGATATCTGACTCATAGTGGTTGTTATTTAGGACTCCATCTAAACACTTATCACCAAGATTTATTTCTAATCAAAACAAGAAGAAAAGTTACTATTTCTTCCCCCAACCCCACAGCCCTCACACATTTTCTGAGGGTTCTTCTACTTCCTGAAATAACATTCACAGACTCATATAAGCAGCAAGTAAATGACTGTATTCAACATATGCTAAAACATGTGATATAGAACTTCCAGTGGCAACCAAAGACAAGACACAGAGATATTAGTTTCACCTTTAGTCCACAAATACTGCTACTAAGCTGCACAAATTAACAGTGCTATTAAAGCATATTTCATTAGCTTCAAACTGCAGCCAAGTCATTTCTACTGTTCTAATTTATTTTTTAAAACTGTCTAAAAACCTGAGTTTCCAAAGTCTGCATGTTTCAGAGGTTAAGGTTCTTTTCTAAATCAGTTAACATCAGATGTTCAGTGCTTTTGCACTGATTTCCATGCTTCTCTTACTAGGCTCTGCAAAGTGATTATTAATACTCAAAAATTCTTTTTATATGAGAAAGCACTGAGCTCAACAAATGTAGTTTCCAAGCCCAATATGGCACAAAGACAAGTTAAATTCTCTCCAAGTTAAGACACATGCCACTCAAGGATTTTTTGTTTGTGATGTGAGGACACAGCCTTTGTTTCCTCTAGCATGAGTGTGCTATAAACTAACCTATAATATTTCTTAAATTACTTAAGGTTCAAGACAAGACAGACATTATTGCGAAGTGAGCAGGATCATAAGAAACATATTATTCCAACAATACCACAGAATGGAGCCAAACAGCCAAAACATGCCATCCGAGTGCAGCCCCAGTATAAGTGACAGAAAGGTTGCAGACAAACTGTACCTGTAAAATAACAAAGAAAACCCCTGTGAGGACCTGAACACATCAAAACTCAACAGTTACTGGTCTTATAAATCAATAACAATAGAGCCCTGATAAACTTGGTTAAAAAAAAAAAAAAAGTTTTCATTTAAAATATATTCTGTAGAGCAATAATAAATTTTATGAAGGAAGATTCTTTCACAGTCACTCCAAGAGTCTAGATAATGAATATTCACATAAAGAATATTCATCAAAGTAAACTTAAGATTAATTAAAAATAAGGGAAGATTTAGTTCTTTAGCGAAGATTTAAAACCAAATAATAAATTAAAAAAAAAAAAAAAGAAGACAATGTACACACACTGCTGAGGAGCAACATGAGGATTCTGTTCACGTTCTGCTCTTCGGTCAGGCATTGGCTGAAAGCAGCAGGTGCATATTACATGACTTCCTTGAGCAGGACACACATATTCCTGGACAGCTAGATAAGTTAAAAACACAAAACCAAAAAAGACTGAACAACGTATACACCTGCAGTCTGGACAGGAAATCTCAGTGAATACTAGTAACAAAAATCTGATAGTAACAAGAAAGCAATAGCATTTTTACACAGGTTCTATAACAGAACAGAAAAATGTCATTTAGGCTTCTAAACTACGTATTTGTGTAAAATATTTCAACATATGTAACAGTTGAAGAACTATCAACCATCAGCAACCTATTCTGGACAACCACAGAAAACCCACAGTCAAATCTCATCATATTTGCAAAGACTCCTATGTGAAGTGGTGATCGTCTCACAGTTTTATAAGCATGAGCTTGCTTAGTTCTTAAGAGATGTATGAGTTGTAGTATTTTAGTATCACACTGCTGAGAAGACTTCATGACACTGACCTGCAGGAAAATTGGCAGAAGTAGATGGTGCATCTCCCAGTGCTTGCATTCCTCCGGCTTCTGTCTCTTGGCCTGTGCCAGGCAGTGTCGGAACAGAGTGTCTCCGATACCCTGGGCACTGTCTGCACACTATATATGGTTGACTGAAAGAATAAAATAAGCACAGAGGAAATCGCACCTAACAAATGCAAATATAGCTCATATCCCTCTGCTAGACAGGGTTGGTCATACTTTCAAAGTTTAAATCTGGATTTTCTTCATCCAGTAGCATATGGAAGTTTACGTAACTCAGTACCTCACAGCTGTGAAGACTGCTGGAGTTGTAGCAGATAAAACTTTGCATTCTGTAGTCTTCTCCAAGTAGTTAAAAAAAAAAAAAGAAAAAAAAAAAAAGAAAAAAAAAAAGAGCAGTGTTGACTGCAAGTGATGTGAACAAGAGAGAGAGAGGACCACAGCTGGAATAATAAAGAGTTCTTCTGTTCCCCTCTAGACATACAGCAAAAAAAGCTTGCTGCTAGAAATAAAGAGGAGGTATTTTGGTGCCCGGGAATCCCTAGGTCAAGCATCAGCTGCTTCAGTACCATACACCTGGTGAAAGCAGCATTCCAGACACATAAGAAAGCACAATCAGCACAGCTGCACTCCTAGGGTCATGGACTGCTTTACCTCCTGGCAAGATCTTAGCCAGAAACCTGTTTTCTCAAAAGTAATAGCCAATTTGTAATTGGAAAAGGTAATTTCATGCATCTCACATGAAGCTGTTGCACAATTAAGGATAGAATTGTTGGACATAAACTGTATCTTGCTGGACTTCTGGAAGTTTTAATTTTAAATATTTTTCATTGACTGCTCAAAGTTCAGAAAAATGGCCAGTAGAATTACCAAGATAGTTATTGGTAAGACTGAACTTACCTGAAAACATAAGTAAGAGTTTTTCTGGCAACAATCATGGAAACACTGTCAGCAATAACAGCATTTGTGAAACTAGCTGAGTTTGTAGGCATTCAAACATAAGTAAATATAATTCAGCACACAATTTAAACAGACATACCTGATATCTGAAGATTCACTATCTACATCTGACAATTCCAATAAATCTTCAGAACTTCCCTCCTCATCTGAAAAAGATCTCCGCACCTTAGGTTGCAACATGTCTTGAGTAATTTTGTTTCTAGCATCCATGCTACGTACATCATCTTCATTACGACATTTATCTGGCATAAGAATCAAATTCAAATTTCAAGAGAAAAGAAAAACAACTCGTATCCCTTATCCCCACCCTACTTTAATTAACACAGTTAGATTACTGTGTTTTCATTTCCATAAAACTTATTTCTGGATAACGGAGGTCTAGAAGATCGTAGTTAAATTCATCTCTCTGTTAATAAAAATGTAGTATCGGGCAACTTAAGTTCTGTTTTCAAGAGGCCGTGATCAAACTTAATTAAATCCATATTCAAGCGTATTTTTCAGAAGTATCTGAGTTTAGGTGGCCTAATTCAGTCGGTGTGCCATATTTGAGAAAATTTATATTCTTTTTATAATTAAGTAGCAAAATAAAATCAGTTCTTAGCATACCCAGTTATAGTATTAAATTACCTTCATTTCTCACACAGTATTTGAAATTTACAGTTCTGTCATATTAAATGCACTTATTTTCTTACAGCCATGTCAGAGAAAACAGCAGAGTAATAAAACATACATAGGAATGAATAGACAACAGTTTGTGCACACATCAATTATGCATCTAATGTGTGAAATACATCAGATTCTGTTCCACACAGTGTACAACTTGCCTGGATGCTGAATCAGATAAGCTTCAACCAAGTTGTTCAATATGTGATTTTTACAAATACGTTCTACTGGACAACGACAAGTTGGACATAGAGAAGATCTTTCCATCCATCCTGAGTAGCAGGCAGCACAAAAAGTATGCATACAAGGCTGCAAGCTGGAAAACACAAATATGAAAATAATGAAAGAAATGGAGTCAATACACAGATCTTTGATTTTTTCAGATACATTCATAACACTCAAAGAATTGTTTAGCTTTGACTATGTAGACTGGGGAGGGCAAAGGGAACTCAGAAGGGCTTGTGAAAACCATAAATATCCTGGCCTCCTCAAACAGTTGTCACTGAACTTCTTATAGCATTACCACGTGATCGCTGCGCTTTTGTCGCTCATACATACCTTACACAGTCATGCAGCAGTTCTTGGCAGATAATGCAAGTTAATGTTTCTTCCATCTTATCTGGTTTCACATTTGATGTTTTTGCGTCTTCGGGGCCAATTTTAATTATACATTCACTTGGAGCTGCTGGTGAAAGATTTGGACAAGCATCTTCATCTACAAGACAGAAGACTCCACAGTATATAGTTTTTGAAGCTTTTTTAGATTTTTAAGTATTAAAAAATGACTTTGATATATATATACACTGATTTACAGGCAACGGTCTCACTAAAGGTTCTTGATATACATGCAACAGCTTCTGCTATTGAAGACATTATTTTCACTGAACCAAAAGTCAAGTCAATAAGAAGCAAGAAACAAATTGAAGGAGGACTGATGACAGCTGATCTCACTTGGCTGGGAGTGTATGTGTGTGGGGGGGTGGAATGAGAGAAGAGTTTTGTTTTTCTTATTAAATACAGTACTAAAACATAACATTGTGAGAAGGAAGAGAGTTACCCATCCCCTACTAACATAACCTTTCAAGACTTTCTAGGCTTGATATGCATGCATTTTTAATTTATTTCATATTAATAAAAAAAATAAAATAAGCACAGATCCTTATGTTTCTGTTAACCTCAGTGCACTTCTACGAAAAATGGGCATAGCTTTAATTTTCTAGGTATGGTTTTTAAACTAACTTTCAACAATAGCATTAAAATAAAAGAATGCAGAGTATGTTGCACAATACTGTAGTATACTAGCCTCCTTTTAGTTTCTTCTTAGCAGGTTCCCAACCTTCCTCCTCCCCTGTCCTTTGAGAATCTGATTCTGCTTTTTCTTTGTCGGTGATTTCTGCAGTGACTGCAGAAGTTTCAGCATTCTCGTGTTCGTCATGCAGCGCTCTTAGACACACAGATTCTAAGATGGGGAAAGCAGGCACAGGAGTGAAAACTGAGGATTGGAATCCTGCAAAATAAAACCAAAGATGAACACAGCTGCATACAGATATGGGACGTGTGAAAAAGGTACTCAAACACTGATGATGCACATACATCAATCCAACCATATGAATAGAAAAAAGTGGAGCAAAAAAGCAATGTCTGCATAACTATCCTAAATGCATTCTGAGCCAGTCTAACTGGAAGACCTGGGGTGGGGGAAATGAGCTATTAGTTGTGTAACTCTACTTAAAATCCCCATTCCACTTTAAATTGTAGAATATTTATTCATAAGATTATTATCCACACCAGGTCTTTCCGACAAAGATGCCAGGCAAAGGATTTATACATTATTGATCATATTTAACAGGTCAGGATCACAGCAGAGGGCAAAGCTTTGTGATCACAGGATCACGCTTATGTGATCCTAGTCCCAAAGAACTGTTGACAAATGCCATTTCTAGATAACCATTCTTGCCCCAGTTCTATTTTAAGGGTTACACACTATTGTAGTTTTACACTTGCCAACGTAATTCAAAATATGAGACTAGGAATCCATGTAGTATATTTTGGCCTTCAAGCCCTAAGCAAGGGTAAGGGGACTGGTGATTGACAGCAGTTAACAGTGACAATGACAGCAGTTTCTTGGAGCGACTGCAGGAGTGCAAGCACTCGTATCTACTTACTTTGTTATATGAGCCACATAGGTATGCTAAGTTTTCACCAGTGCTCCGTTACAAAACTGTAGTTTAAAGATAAGACCAGTTTGGGATTTATGTGCATTTTCTGCCCCTTGAAGCATAAGCAATTTTCACATTTGCCTTACTCATCCACCAGGCATCATCCTGCCTACTTATAGGGATTAAATTAAAATGCATGTCCACCTGCTATTTTCGCTAGAACTTTACAAAGCAAACGCTAAAGACCCACAGCAGGGTAAGAGATTAATGTGTTAAAATTCAAAATAGGAGTAACAGTTGATAGGATATCAAACTTTAAATACTTGACACAATTCTTACCAGATGCAGAAGGATTATCCTGCTGAACAGATGCAGACTCAGTAAGAGAGGTAGAAGAAGCATTAAAGAGGTTAGATGTAGAAGTTGATGGCTGTGGTTCCTCATAGCAAGACTGAGTAGCTGACGGTGATGAGGTAATTTGGGTCTCATCATTACTTCTTCCTGTACTTGAGGTATCTTTGGTCACATGGCATTGGTTTTCTACATTAACTTCTACAGTTGGAAGGGGGGAAAGGAAAGAAAAAGATCTGTGTGATAGTCATCATATCATGGCTTCAAAATTCCAAGGAATCAAGAGGGTTACATCAGTCATTGGAGCTTAGTTCCTCTTCAAGCTCTTGAATTACTTCCTTACCTACTGGTTCTTGAGTTGCATCATGTTTTGTGTTTAAGGATTCATAAAGATAAGCAACATCTGGAAGAGATTTTAAAATATCAGTCAGAATCTTTAAACAAAAATTTACTATCTTTAATCTCACGTAAACAACTTCCATTCACAAATGGCCGCTTCCCCAAAGTGTCTGACAATGGCAGAGGCAAATGAGGGGTCACCTCTATAGTACAATGTTAATACTCCTACTTAGGAGGCAATTAGGAACAGCACAGCAAGATCTTTTCTTCTCAGGAAACCAGGCAGAGCAGCTTTTGTGTGATGTTTAACTTGTGCCAGCCATGGAACCAGAGGCTTAATCATTTCTTAAACCTAAAATCTGCTTTGTGTCAGAACAAACTGTATTTTTACTGATGCTTGAATGAAAGTTCTTCGAAGCAGCTTATTTCTGAGCTCACTTCTCAACTTCTTCAATCAAATTTATTTTATTTCTTTGGGAGATATATGAAGTCCCAAAAATGCAGATTAAGACATACCATAAATTTAATCCAGAAACTAATTTAGTATCTATTAATAAAACCATCTGGATAATACCCCTTTCTTCTTCATCTTGCTTCAATCTAATACAGTTCCAAAGATTCCTCTATTCCTGCTTTTTTTCACCTCCAGCTACCTCGATGCAAATAAGAACTGTCAGTTTGTAGCAACCCTTTTTCCGATCAGAAGTTAGAGTACTGCCTCCTTTGGAACTACTCAGAATGGCCAAATACAAATGCCAAATCTAAATTCTCTGTCTTTGAAGATGGGGAAGATGAAAAAGCTAAACTGAAGGCTTGGTAATTCGAGTACTTGTTAAATCTAAACAGAAATAATTGATTCAGTTTATTACAAAGTACCTGGAAAATTTGTGTGATTTCTTCTAAGTAGAATCAGCTGCAATAATGCCATCTTAGAAAGGATTCGTGAGAGAAACAAGCCATACAGACAGACAAATATAGCTTATCACTGCTTCTTGTAACACATCAGACACCATAAATCTGATCTGTCTGTATATAAATTAATAGCAACTCCATAAAGGAAGTATTTCAGTAATCAGTATGAATGTATCTAGAATTTTTTAGGTTAACAGTACATATGTCTATTTCTGTATGAAAATTGTAAATACAGTCTTGTGTTTTACCTTAAATATTACGCTATAAATGTATCTAATACTACACCCTCCCATCTCCCAGTACATCCAATTATCTTCACAATAACAGGGGAGCTTATGACGCTACAGAGTCTGTCCACCTTAAATTACACATCGGAGCTATCAAATACAGTAATGAGAATTAACATTTAAAATGCCTCTTTCATCTCAAGTATTTTCCAGAACGTGAGTGTCCTCTACTAAAATTTAAATATTACATACTTCACACTTAAAAGAAGAATTGCATGCTAATGGACAGAGCAGTTGGCTGGGGCACAACAATACATATGTAAAACCAGAACTTGCTCATTCCCTCTCTCCCCTGCATTTATGAAAGTTGAATCCCATCTGTTATTTTGTAATAATGAGCAATTAAATTCTTTCTGTGTATCTTTTCAGTGAGTGTTGGATTTAATGATCCTGTATAAATGAATTAAATGAAAAGGTATGAAATGAAAATTCTGCTGCCATATTAGTATTTCCAAAACCATTTATTGACATCTTTAAGACAGATGACAACACAGATGATTCATGAAGTCTTTTATCAATTTTGTTCCATTGCAAAACCTGAGAATTTACACCTAAACCTGACTTCCAGACGGTTAACACACAAAAGAGTATTACTTCCTGCCCAACAGTAGCTTGGCTTATTTAAAAAGCTTTGAGGAAGGCCCTCCCTTATTTATTTAGTAAAGACCTAATTATGTTATTTCAATTACATCATCCTAAAAAGAATTCCTAAAAATAATTATAGGCATGTGAGGCGTGACTCTTCCTTAAGAGCACACAAATATTTTTCCAGGTATACTATTTCTACTTTCATTATAGGGCTTTCCCCACCTCCTCCCCATTTTGCCTCTTCCCTCTTTAAAACAAAATTAAAAAAAAAAACGAACACAAGACAAACGGCTTTTGCAGCCTGTCCTTCTGATGCCAAAAAATGCTTCAGTGTGATATATAAAGTACCATTAACTACCCCAGCAATTTGATTTCTAAAAGAAGCATTGGGCATGTGAACAGGACCTCATTAGTTACCATTCCATGCATTAGTTCTTCCAAAACTACCTCTAGGCACATTTCAATTTCAGACAGTTGCTCAGACTCGTCCCTGTAAAAACTGGCGTATCTATGACCTCTTCCACAGTGACTTGTTTTTAAACTTTAGCAAATTATTTGTCTTAAAATTAAAATAATTTTTGTTTAATTGTACTAATACTTATTTTTCTCTCATGACTCAAGAAAAATGACTAAGCATGTAACTTAAAAAAAATATAATTTACTTACTGTTCTCTGGCTCGTTTTTTCTGTAAACAAGATAGATCACATCCCCAGTCTGTAAAGGGTATGTCTGCTTCTTAACCACTTTCAGTTTATTAATGACTGTTCCATTTGTACTGTAAAAAGAAATAAAAGATAACTTAGCATAAATGTTTTCAAAATTACATAGGAGAAGGATGGGAAAATACGAAATATTTTAATGAAGAAAACCTATTGAGTCTCAAAACCCCAAAGTAAGCCAGTATAAAAAAAAAAAAAAAAATCCCAAACCAAAATTTCTCTGACAGAAGAGCAAAGTTACAAGGACTTCAAAGCTCATTCACATCTCCTGGTAAAGAAGTGATAGCTGACAGACAGACAGATCCCTGACATTTGGCCAATGTCTCAAAATACTTCGATGATTGTTTCTGTACAATAATCTCCACCTTTTAAGTATAAAGCAGGAAAGAACGATAGGAGTTCTATTCAAGAAGTTCCAGGATATGTTTTCCAATTAACACTGGGAATCTCCCAAGACACTCTGCAACAAAGGAGCTTTTCCTGTACAGTCAGGGATGCCATGTGGCATTCATTTTTTTCCCCTCTTGCCTGAAATTTCACGGTTACGTGAACTGTTTGTAACTGTAAGAAGTTAGTACAGTGGAAAAACGGTTACACATAATTAAAAGATGAGTTGGAATTAATTATTTTGATGCTGAGAAAAACTCCAAAACTCGCAGAAGATATTAAACTGGAGAAGAGGAAAATGCAGAGGATTGCTAATTAATGGAAGTGATGTTTTATACACAAGGTATTAGTGTTTTATAAGCGAGTCAAGTTATTCAAGTTCTGAGTAATTCCAGCTCAGTTGCAATAAGCCTCTTTCCAGGCTGCAGCATTCTAGAATTTCAGACTTCTGCCATTCAAAATCTCAGCAATTAGTACCAAATATAAATGAACAGAAAATCTGCTTTTTCTCCTCAGCAGAGAACAGACAACCTCTGCTGCCATCTCCTGGAGGCCACCACTTGTGCCCAGGACGCAGCACAGCCAGTTTCTCTCTAGAGAGGGATGGTTATTTAGAAATAAACACCTTCACTTTGCATTACTTTTCTTTTAAAAACCAACTCGGAAGAATCTCTTGTCATTTAGCAACATTACTAGAGAAAGAAAACTAGAAATTTGTGCTGCTAACCTTTCTGGACACAAAGTCAACAGCATTACATTAAAAAGTCAGAAGGAAAACCAAGCACTTTCAAGTCGCTACAGGAAGGTATCGATCAGTCCTTGCTATTACCTCGGCAATTGCTTTCATCGTCTACGTGGCTGAATCAACTAATCCAACATAAATAACAAGATACAAAAAAAGTGCTCCTTTAAACATCAAGAAACAAATATAAATCTTTGGGTCACATCGATGATTGCTTTCTTAAAGAATCTTCAAGCTTCTTCTATAAGCAAGAGAATTATTCTAAGCTTGCCTTTTAACCTCAGGCATACAGTTGTTTACTAGCCTGAAAGAGTTAAGCACCAAGGAACCAGCAGAACAGAGCCATCACTAAAAGAATGTCAGTGTTTAGAAATTAAGAGGAAAAAAATCATTTGAGTTAGTCTGTTAGCAACTATACTAATTTTTACCTTAACATTAATGCTAGTGACAATATATTAAGAAGATTACATTGAAGCAAAAATTGCACCTCCTTCAGTTGTAACAGTAAAGCTTAGAACAATCCCCAAGACCTGTCAGAGGTCCTTTACCAAACTAGCAAACATGAAATTTGACCTCTGTAATTTTCCAGAAGGCAAAACAAAGCGTGCATCTCCCATCTGCCCTAAGTGGTTTGGACCTTCTCCTGTAATAAACCATCTAAACTGAAGTAACAAGAACTGTCTCTTGCTGAGGTGTAGCCTCTACAGGCAATTCCTAGTCCCAATATTCACTAAAAATAGGGGGGAAATGTCATAATCTATTTTATGAATGCCAAGTTCCAAGATGGTTACAAGGGACATGAACTCAGGTGAGGTACTCTTGGTTAAATAAACAAATAAATCAATCACCCCCCTCTAGTAACCACAGGTGCTTTGTCTCACAAGGCAAGCTGCAGAAATAGCAACCCCAAGACCCTAACTGTCAAATTGACTACAAAGAGCCAAATCTTTTCAGTTCTGCAGAGTTATGTAGACATCAATAAGAGCTAACTAATTAATTATTTGGCATCCAGGGACCCAAATGAAGTAGGAATAAACTGATCCCACTTAACACAGAAAACCATAAGCTTTGCTTTTCTTAAATACATAAGCAAACTGAAGTATTTTTATTTACATCTCACTCAATAATCAAAGGAAAAAAACTCTCCACCTACCCCAGATAATTATATAAGTATTTCATTTCCAGTTTCAGACTTTAGCGTGAGGCATTTAATAAGATATAATGACATATCAGATTTACATAGTGGGTATTTTTTTTTTTTTGACCAGACACAGATGAAAATTAGGACATTTGTACCTTCCTCTGACGTTTCAAGTTAAATTAAGGTCCCCATAAAATAAGTAGAAAGTACAACGAGAATCACAAATATGAAGGCCATTCATTAGGACTTAATATTGAACTAATATCAACTGGCAGTATAATTTTTGAGGTAGAGAAGAAAAACTGTACTATCAGATATAAATCGTGTGCGTCGTGAAACAGTCACAAAAGGTCCCAATGTCATTCTAAAGTGTGGAAGAAAATAAAAAAAAAATCAGGCCTTGACTCAATTGCAATGTGGTTGATGACTCTACAGTTCGATTAATGAATAATACATTACCTTTACTTCCTAATCCCAGCTGTTGTGCAGAATTGATGCGAACAGCTACATTTCACTCAGAACAGGCTTACTTTTGAAGTAGGTGAACAATCTATGTGCTGCAAGATACTTTGGTATCTTTCTGATAAAAGCGCCAATCTGTTACTTTCTAGTATTTACCAGCATCCATCAGGGAGAAGAATGTAATGTATGGTAAAGCTTCGGGTTAACAGTTTTAATAATTAACTGCTATTTAAATGCATATTATCCTGAACACACTGTAAACTGAAATGAGTTTGGAATTCTACTCATTTACAGACTCCCTTCTGTACTGTGTCATTCTCCATTTTTTAATATTCACAGAAAGAGTTTTGACTGGTAGGCTGAGGAGAATTTAGTAGCAGAAAGCACACCAGAGCACACTGAAAATCAGTCTCCTATTTACCCACAGAAAGGGAATATCTGCTTGTCTGCCACAATATCAGCCTTGTGTAGAAATAGTTTCCTGCTCCAAGACATCACTTAGTACTTAGAATCCTTAAAAAACCCCAATAATTTCCTAGAAGACAACAAGGGGAGATCTTTAAATTTTAAAGGCAACTAAGAATTTTTTTTTTTTTCAAAATGGAAAACCTTACAACCGCTTTCACTCAGGGCAATCCAACTACTGCCTCCACTGGCTTAGGTCAGCTTGTGTAATTTATTTTCTTTCAAGCAGTATAAAGCAACTAGAGCCTGGTTTGAAAAATAAAGGAGAAACACACCCCCGAAAAAGGGCGAGTCTGTGAATATTTTATTGTACTATTTGCTAACTCTTGGCTTTTGTTACTTCCAAACTTCTATTAACTCAGTAATTTTGAGTTATCCACATATTTTCTTTCACCTGCAAATTTATGGTAATTCTTTCCAAAGTAGATGCAAGAACTCATTATGCTACCAGGGAGATAAAAACCACTGTTGGCTGTATACATATATATGATGATATTCTTTGGTTTAGCTACAATACAGAAACAAAGTGCACTCAGTTCAACTGTCCCACACTAGCTGCCTCCTTCAATGCATTCCTCTTCACCAGAAAAATCTGAGCTTGACCACAGCAATGTTTCCAAATGATTTTCTACTTCAGAGAAGAAAAAGCTGACATTGCAGTACTTTTCTGGGACTCTGGGCATCTGTATTGGCAACTCAAACATTCAAAAATCTTCTTTTTTTTTGGAGCTCATCTGATATTTGGCACAAACATTGGAAACCCCAGAAGAACAAACAGTCTTCTGCAAGTAGTCATATCAACATGTTCAGTCTCTTGATTCAGCAAATGGTAGCCATACTTCATACCAACTTCCCAGGCAACAACACATAAGGAATCTTACTCTTTTTTGTTAACTATATAGAAGTACAAGAAGCATAAGCACCTAACTGGTAGTAATCCATAGCTGTATCTTCTCTACTACACTACTATTGTAGCAAGCGCTGCCTTTTTATGAATATATCATATTGAAAATTAACTTTAATTTGGCTTTGCTAGTGTTCTGCTGGCTGCCCTTTCTGCCTCAGGGGGTGGGACACAGTGTGGGGGGAAGGAAAAAAAAAAAAAAAAAGAGACAGGAATATTTCTGCATCATTCATAACTTCTTTAGCTTGTATTATCTATCATGACATTGGCATAAACCAATTCTACCAGCTACATGCAACTGAAACTAGGAACAGTTTCTCAAGCTTAAATTTACAGCTGCACTCTGACTGCCATCACAGGCAAACAGGGCCTGACTTCTTGTTTGAAACGTCTTGAAATTTGGGGTGACATTGGAGAATGACAATTATAAGCAACGTCCTAGACATCCTAGCTAGGTCTGATATTTTTCCCTAGAATTTAGCATTCCATCCCACAGCTTCTGGAAGGGTAAACTCTCCAAGGATCTATCCAGGAACCTATCCTGTATTTTTTCTCTATCTGCAACCTAGAAGTAGAGAGGAAATACACCCTCATCAAGCTTGCAGATGACACCAAAGTAGTGGCAGAGCTGAGCTGCTATTCAAAGGCACCTACACAGGCTACAGGAATGGGCTGACAGGAATGTCATGACAATTCAGAAAGGACAAATCCTAAACCCTGCAGCCTGAGATGGAATAACCACCTGCAACAGTAGGCGCTAAGACCAATGAGGGGTTTTGGTGGACCCTATGACTAGCATAAAATCATACATCTTGGACTTATGCCTAGGCTTAAGTCAGCAGCGTGCCATGGAAGCAATGAAGGCCTTCAGCATGCTTGGCTGTATTAACAGGGGTGTATTCAGAAACTCAAGTGAAGTGACTAATATTCCCCTTTACTTGAAACTCATTAGTCCACATCTAAAATATTACATCTAGTTTTGGGTCACCTAGTACAAGAAAAGTTTTTATAAAATCAAGCAAGTCCAGCAGATAGCCCCCAATGTGGCCACAGGGCTGAAGCACAAGACCTATGAGCCAAGGGACTAGGGGAACTGGGCTTGTTCTGCCTGGGAGAAAGCAGCTTGGTGAGCAGGGCACCTCAGAGCAGCCTTCCAGTATCTATGAGGAATTACCTAGAAGATACGGACAGGTTCTTTATTGAGGTAACAAAGGTCCTAAAATGAAACAAGGAAGATTCAAAAGGATGCAAGGGGAAAACAATTCACTGTGAGGATAATTAAGGTTTGGAATATAAGGGGCCTGAGAGGCTGTGGAATCTCTGTCCTTGGAGGATTTCAATACCTGACTAGAGAAAGCCTAAACAACCTAGTCCAAATCCAGTAGCAGCCCATCTTTGACAGAATTTGAACTAAGTGACCTCCTGAGGTCTCTTCCAGCCTGAATAATTCTGTATGTTCTGTTTTACTTAAGGAAATACAAAGAAATGCATAGCCCTTCTAAGTATCTGCAAGTGACTTCACACCGAAGAAGACTTAATATCAACATAGCTACTAATTGATCAAGAGACTGAAAAGGAGCAGAGGTACAAAAATTCTGCTTAAAGAAAAAAGTCAACTAAAGCTCATATGTTCTGCCAGTGCCCCCCCAAAATGTGCATGCCATTCAGTTAGACAGTTCAAAGGTTTTTCAGAATATTCTTGGAGGGATTTTTGTCAAAAGCTCAGCAGGTATTTGATACTAACCCTGAGCTACCAGAACAATATCTTTAATTGCATTCTGGTATGTTGGAACAGGGATTCGGCACGATGCCCTTCAAAACCTCGAACGTGAAATTTCCTCTTTATGTATCTACATCAATATGCTTTGAAGTGTCGTCTTCATCTTTGGGTAAAATGCCCTCCGGACATGAAAAATGGGGGAAGCTGGCAGAAGAGTATTATTCGTTTCTTTACTGACTGCAATAACCTGGCAGAAAAAGAATGTGGTTTACAGAAGCATTTTAAAATGTCACGGAGTTCTTGAAATGTAATAAATCAGAAGCTTTTGGCAATCTTAGACAAAACGTCCTGTCAAAAAAGAAGCAGATGAAAATTTGAAGAGAGTTACAAACTCCTCCTAAGAAATACCCTTCCATTCAAATTCCTACTTCAAATTTTATAAAGAACACTAGAGAACAAACTAAAATCCACTGGAAACCACCCTCAACCCCTGCAGTGCTACTTGTACTCCCACAGTAGCCTTAGAACTCTACAGGAAAAAGCCTCACCAGTATAGTAAGTCCACTGACCCTCAGTATGTGAAGATGTAATTAACTTTATATACTAAAAGTGGTTCCACTAAATTAGCTTAGTTTTTTAATAGCAGTTCCAGTGAAGTGTGTGCTTATATCTTTCTATTAAGGGCTTTAGCTCCCACACCCCTAACAACACAGAAGCATCCAGAAGAGAAAATAATCATTCTGGTTAAACAAAAACAAAACTGAAATGTCAATAGTAGAAAACTAGGAAACACATTTGATTAATAATTTAGATTGAACAGGCTCTAATTTCCATCTGACATGCCCACCAGTGCTGCTAGACTACTACAGTACTTATCCTATATAGACTATGGCTATTTTGCATAACAGAAAGATGTGTAACAAATACAGATTTTTACTTCACATCTATTTCATGCTTTGAGATCATCACTGCAGGTATTTTCTTCCCTACACAAGTGCCTGAAATGAGGCACACTCATTCTTAGATCTTTTAAGAATGTTGGCATCACTTTTTTTTTCCACGAGTCCAAAGAAATGTGCTACAGAATTATTACAAAACCAGTATTTTTCATGCAGAAGACTATGAATTTCTTTTTCAGAGGGAAAAAAAAAAAAAATTTAGAAAGAAATTAAAAAAGCCCCAAACCTTGATGTAAAAGTGGGGGGAAGAGGAGAAACAAAAAAGAGAAAGAAGGATTTACTATTGATGCCTTGAGCAATACATCAAGATTTTACTTCACAGACTGAAAAGAAGGTAACAGCAGAAGTTCAGAGAAGAACCAACCTTGTATCTTCCAATGACACTTGACCAGATTCTTCATCCACTATGATTTTACAGTGATCTCCAGACACCAACTTGTTGCCAGGGAAAGATAAGTCACAACCTTAAAAAGAAAGCCGATTTTCCAGTGTGCTTAAAAATACACATTACACAGACAGATCAGCATTCTCCATGGCTATAAATGCACAACAAACTGACTCATGTACATCTGCAATAGTTCAAAACTCCTACTGGTGTAGAAGCAGCAACACAGTCTAGTATGTACTACATAAATACAAGCAGCGAGATAGCCCCACGAGCTGACACAAGATTACTCCAACCATTTCAAGATGGTTTAGTTGCCTTTTTTTTCTTGGCTAATCCTAGCCCTTACAGATGGAAATCAAATCATAACTAGGCTGTTCTAAAGCGGTACAGAGATAAATTCACGTGTATTTGAAGCGTTCAATCTCAGTTCTAAAGGCATACATCACAGAGCACCCAGCTCTTTTCCCACACCATTGTCACACTGTTTCATTGGATTTAACTTCTGCTTCATTCTCATATATTGGGGGGGGAAGTAGTAGGAACCAAGAGCTGATAAATGAGAGTATCACTGTTCTATGTTAAAGCCTTTGCTTGTTTTTAAATAGGAAAAAAAACCCAAACCAAACCAAAAACCAAAAAACCAACCACACTTCATCTCTGTTAACAGCACTGTTATGTTAGTAAAGCTGAAGGGAGATTAAAAATCCAGAACTAAAATTCAGGGATATGCAGGAGAACAATGCTGACACAATAGAACTCTTCCTACCTATGACTCCAGGGCTCTGAGCAAATCTAGTATTTTTACTTCACTTTAACACTGAAGGTTTAAGGCAATGCTCACGGTTCCCCACTGATCTCTCATGAATGACTCAAAAAGTACTTGCTTTCACAAAAGTTATAATTAACATGTTATTCACTTCCACCTACTCACACTGTGGGTGCACCATATCTCATCCTGCAGGAACAATGTATACAGCAGTAGTAGGCACTACACATTCTGATGATAGTTTATCACTAGTCTACTCCTAATTTTCAAGGCACAATCAACAGCTACACAGGTAGCAACCTGTGATGCCAGGAAGCTCACTGAAGGTGGGTAGAATGAATTTTATTCAGGAGCAGGCCAACATTTCCATTCTATGCTACAAAGTTAGCCTTTCATATAGGAGTGGAAGGACAAAATGCTCTACACAAGCATTTCTAATGCTCCTGAAGGTTTCGTAAGGAATACTTATGACCCAAGGCTTGGTATTCTTGTAACCACTCATTTTATTAATCCATAGCAAAAAGTTATGGAAGCAAGAGAACACACAAAAATTAACCTTTTTTTTTGTGTTTGTTTCCCCCCCCCCCGTAAGAGAATCCTCAACTAGACACCACTTTCAAGAATTTACCTACATCTCAGATGATAATAAGCAATCTAAATGTCTATTACCAAATGTAGATAGACAAAATATTTTTTTTGTACAATACGTTATCTGAATTCTCACAGAGCTATAGCATCTGGTGTTTGTTCAAGACTATTTACAGAATGTGACTTGTCAGTCAAATAGCTTGAACTGATGAACAGGAAATGGAAAATTAGCGCTGTCAGGGCAGAGTTAAAAAAACCCCAAACAACAAAACAACAAACACACACTGTGACGATTGGTATAAATACAGTAAGCGTGAAATCCTTCAAAATAAAGGCAAATAGTAGAAGTCCTAGACTCTGGGAATAAAGCTTTTAAGTCCACTCTTTGAACAACTTTCAGTACTTGCTGGCAATCTTTATACAGACAGAAGCATTAGCTTTTATGTGGGTGTTTTCTTTTCTGTGAAGCACAAGCATTTTGCATTGCAGTTCCAACATTTTAACCACAGAAACTAAATGAGAATGTAAACAGGACTAATACAGAGAAACTCTTCTCAACCAGCAATCTTTTTTTTCTTATTTGCACAAACTGTCACAAACAACCTAAAAGGCATATTCATTTTTAAATGTGCACATGTCACAAGTTGGTAAAAAAGAAAAGGTCAGTGTAAAACTTCCTCTTCACACGGAGCCAAGAGGTAAATTAGGAATAAGGGACTGCCTGACAAGCTCCTCCAACAGCTGAAAACACCAAACCCAACTAGTTTTAGTCCACCTTCCAATGTTTTAAAGGCCAGGAGGTGGGATCGCTGCTGACCCCGAACACCGCCCTACGCCAACGTCGCTTGTTCCCGTCCCACCTTTCTTCCGACCAATTGTCCATTCTCTTTTCAGCAGCAAGACGTGCGGCTCTGCCTCATCAGCACCCAGCCGGATCAGCTTCCCCCAGGGCTGCTGCTGCTGCTGGCTCTGCTCGCCTCCTTCCGAGTGCTCCATTTGGATTCACATCTGACAAAACCAAACAAAGCGAACCCAAACCCCACCATCACACCCCACCCGGGTGGGGTAGAGGGCTCGCTCAGAGCCGGCAGCCGCGCCGGCAGCCCCCTCCCCTTCCCGGGGGCCGGGCCCTGCGCGCCACCGCCCCGCAGCCCCTCACACCCCCGGGGGCTCGCCCGGCCCCTGCCCTGCCCGCTTCCTTTTGTGTGGAGTTGGAAGCCCTCCCCCTAGGCCACTCGGCCCCCCGCAGC